>BPLR01004892.1:0-27343 GCA_021605095.1 Caerostris extrusa | reverse complement strand
ACAAGCATTTTATTATTGGTCACATACAAATTTAATTTTTAGTGAAAAACTGCTAATTTATTTTACTATTCTTTTGTTTATTCCACACTATGTAAATGTAATTAATTCAGAGAAAAAGAATCTATTTATTATTGTAATAATAATATTTTTTAGTTATGAAATACAACTTCACATCAGTATATAGTCAGAGATACACCCAGTCTAGACAGACATATAATAGACGCATTACTCAAGTAAATTAAATCACTCGTTAAGTAAAGTCGTAACCTATAAATTAAAAATACTTCAACAATAATTTTTTCTTCAAATTTAAGAATAATAACCAATATTTCTATAAGGGAGGTGTTTCTGAAATTCTGTTGGGAATATGTTTCTCACGATATGCTTTTTATTTTGTAATTTCTGTAAGAATGTTCGGATTCTTGAAATAGAAATAGAAATCTGAAATGGCATTTATGCACTGTTTATTTATAATAAAAGAAAGGTTTTATTTAAAAACAGTATATATTTCATAAAACTTTCTCGCATCGATGTTTAACGGATGCACGGCGCGACCGATAGGGGATAAGGAAATGATTTGTAGAGATTCAATGTGTGATGAGAGTTTGAGTGAAAGCTTCATCCAAATAAGCTGGGAAGCATAACTGATTAAATTTTTATACTCCATATCTGATACGAAACTCAATTACATGCAAATATTTTTTTATTCTATTTAAACAGAGTGAAAGAGAAGATTTATTAAAAAATTCAAATTTTAAAAGCGTTCATTTTTATTTAATACCTTATCTCGGTAAAAAAAAGTATTGTCTTCAATTAAAAGAAAATAATTTAAGGAATTAAACTGAACTATTTGAATTGAAGATTTTTGGTTGGGCATCAATTAAAAAGACATTTTACTTTCGAGATGAATGAAATTAGGGTTTCAAGTTCAGAGTGAGACACACATATAAACTTTGGAATCCAAAATAGGAGAATCCTGTGCTTTATAATAGGAGTATATTTGCTTCCTTCAAAAGTTGAACGAAGTACCCACCCCTCCTCCATGGAGAGTGAAAATCAGTTGATATCGCAACCGATCATCAACTGCATCAGCCACGGAAAATGTCCCTCTCCAAACTAAACAAAAATCCCTAGTAGGTAAAAAAAAAAAAATTTAATTCCCTTATGTCTAGTTTCAGATGTTATTATTCTAAAAATAGATTAGGGTGACTGGTTACTAAAGGTGAAATGCAGTTGCATGATTCTATCTAGAATAACATTTGTCGTAAATCTCTAGTAGTGGTTAGTTATTTTTTTTTTTTTTTTTTTGCAAAGCTCAGAATTCAAAAGCCGCAATCATTACTCAAGACAATTTGAAAGTGTTAAAAAAGTGTAGATTTCGAGAGGGTAGGTTACAAAAAAAAGAAAATTGTATTAATTCAATGGAAAGAGGTTGCAAAAGCATTGTTTAGATTTTATATATATATATATCTGTGAGAATCGACTAGTGCCTTACAAGTAGGCTACAGAATCAATCACCTTGTGTTCGCAATATATCTATGAACAGTTTCAATTATTAGTAGGAGCCTTATTTAACCCACCAGAAACTGGAAAAATACATGAATCATAAAGCAAGACTTGTTTCGATATTTGTTCTAAATTATATTAATTTTTTAAGAATTGAATTATTAATTTTGTTCGCAATTTATCGAGAGTTTTGTCCCCCCAAAGTAGATAAAAAATCTTTTTTTAGCGTTTGGGAATGGAACTGGAACAATGACGAAAAAAAATCCCAGGTACGCTACTTAAAAGAACCGATTAGCAATATTTACTGCGTCGTTCCTATCATAAACAGAAGATGAGACTCACCAAATTAATTTCATATTCTATACCACTTCTTTTTAGATTTTCATACTAATTTGCGATAACCAAAAGGGAATTATTTCAAGAACAATCATTGAAACGGTATGAAATTCGAAGCAGTATTTATAATAAAAGGGTACTTGTATAACCAACCCAAAGTATGGTGTATTTTGAATAATTGCTGAAATGCATCAATTTTTAAAAATGACATCATTTTTAAAAAGTGGAACTGTTAAATACATAATCTTTCCACTTGATAACTGTTGCATACTTAGAATTGGTTTAAAAGTTGTAAATAAATGAAAAGTTTTTTTTTAATTGTTTAATTTTGGTTTGTCAGTTTTGTTTGTGTAATTTTTCTTTTACATCATGACAATTTTGTATATTAACCCCTTAACTGCCGCCGACGTATATATACGCCTCACTCAACCGATGCGTTCACTGCCGCCGGTGTATATATACGCTGTTCCGAAGTACGATCCTTTGCATTGCGCTGCTATAAAGAAACTGCTCCCACGGTCTTGAATACCAATAAATGACCTTTTGACAATGTTTGAAAAGGATTTTATTATTTCAGAGAAAAGGGATAGGGTATTGGTAAAGGGATGTTTCGAAACGGTGTGAGTCATAGCTGTGCAGTTTTTGCTTCTGTTTCTGTTTGAGTAGGTCGTGCTTTTTATTCTTCTTTTGCTTCCGTTTCGTCGTGAAACCAGCCATCAATGCAATGAATGCATATTGGTTTATGTGACTTGGTTTATAAAAAACAAGTTTAGACATTTTAAACAAATAAATAGTTATTTCTCCTATCATATTTTACATATGAAACAATAAAGAATTTTGTTTTAGGAAATATCACACAGCAAATAAGTTCTAACATCTGTTTTATTACACTGTTATTCTATACTTTAAATTTAGAATTTTTGTTTTTTTACATTTTATTTTTTCTGGGTGAAAGTAAAAAGGTTTCATGTTGCAAAACGCACCTCTTTTCCTCCAATACATATCATAACTACACGCGCCTGTATGAAAACGGTGGCACTGGGAGCGCATCTCTTAAGTTTTCCCTCGGCAGGTAAAAGTTAAGGAAAGCATTTCTGGTTGTCCTTCTGCAGTAAAAACCAAAACTCCTATTAGATAATCTTACATGTGACGTAAAGCTGTCACGATTACTCGTTGTGAAAGAGATGATTGCAATGCATGTCGCCAACAGATTCAAAATAGATTACTCTTCATCTTAGTGATATCTTTTTAGTGTAGAGTCGC
The DNA here is from genome assembly GCA_021605095.1 of Caerostris extrusa. Classification (NCBI taxonomy): domain Eukaryota; kingdom Metazoa; phylum Arthropoda; class Arachnida; order Araneae; family Araneidae; genus Caerostris; species Caerostris extrusa. Next base: position 24,238 of record BPLR01004892.1, on the reverse strand, counting down.
GACTCAAGTTTAATTGGTTATTAGATTGGTTTTTTATATAATAAAATATGATTTAAAAATATTTTTTAGCTCAAATGTGCATGCTTGGCAGTTAAATCTATTCATTTAGAAGTCTAGTTTCTATTCACTGTACAGAATCAGAATAGGGCCATGTACAGTCACTTTTCTTCTTTTGTACTTTAATCTCATAAAAACGGAAAAGGGTATGTTCTCCCCTCCATCTTCCATTGTGCCGTTCCAAGTCGTCTCACATAAGTTAATGGAATGAGTGCTAGAATGGGGAGGGACTTTATCCCAAAAGTACTTTTTCCTTCCCCATTTACTGACGATGAAATTTGTCGTAAAGCAAATTAATTGAAATTAGATTGCTATTACAAATGGTTGCACAGGTAATTTTGATGCTGGCTTACATTGTGGAAGCGAAATCGCGTTGTAACATGGCTTCTACTTTTTTTATTACTAAAAGAAAAAATGTCAATACTTCTATGTGGGATACAAACTTTAAGTTACAACGCAGATGGGGAAAATGTACTAACCAGGTACCGATGAGAGCAGAGATCGATTTAGATAAGGGCTCACAGCTTTTGAATACGGAGCATTGGAGGATCATTTCAATATTCACACAGATAAGATCCCAACAAAAAAGGATGGAACAGTGATTTATCGCAATTGATGCTGTTCCACTTAGGCGAATTTATATTCTTTTGATATAAAGGTTTTTTATATAAAGAACCTGAAAAATAAAATCAAAATATTTTTGAAAATAGTTAATTCAATTTGAGAATTAATTTCCGAAAATAACTGGCATGATAAAAAAATAATTCATGAATTTCTAATTGTACCATTAAATAGTTGGTGCCAAAATGCTGTTGCAATACTCCTTTTCTTTATGTACCATAAATAAATATATTTGTATTCCTGTATATACATCTCCTGTCTCGAAATCTGCCAATAGGCAAAAGTCATTGGCCCACTATGGAGCTTTTCGCGCCATTGATGATGGATGATAATTTATATATATGTGTGTTTGTCTATATTTCTTAAAAACTATAAAAATGAACAATTTTTATTAGGTGAATTCGTTATTTTTTAATTTGTTGCATGACTAAATATTCTGGGAAAAACTATTCTTAATTAAAATTAATTTAAATGAGACCAATAAATTTTTATCTTATTAATAAGCTTCAAAACTTTTAATGCAAAATATGACTGCTTTCACCAACATTCACTTAATATCAATGGTGAAAATATTCTTATGAATAATTTAGATGCTAGCAAATTAATTGTATTGATCATAACTTGAAAACAATAAATTTTACAAGTTAAATTTACAATCCTTATAATCATACCATTTTCATAATAAAAGGCTCAAAAAACTCTAATTAGTTATTCGTAAACTAAATAAAAGCTGTAAATTTTGATTACATTTTTATCAACAAAATGCAAATGACTTACTTGTTAATGTTCAAAATTCTGAGCATTCACATTCAATAACTTTTAATGAATTAATTATTATTATTCAATAAAAGATATATTAAGATACAATTTGTTTGCCCATGGGCTGATGGCAGAGCGGCCCCAGCACTCTGGCGCTCGGTACCACAGGTATCGGGTTAAAATCCCGGCAGTTGCCATGGATATTTAGTGGTTTGGAATCCGCTTTAATCCGTAGGTCCCGGTCTAATAGGATCGTAGCAGAGCGTTTGCGGAGGCATTGTTACTCCGCGTCCGTGGCTTATCATCAAAGTTACATGCGTCCCTGGGTAGTGCAACGTGAGTAACATCGGTGCAGCCGTATAAGATCATGATCTATTTGCCAGCTACATTAGAAAAGAATTTTTTGCCCGCAATGTTTACCTTAATAAAGAGATATAATAAGAAATGAAACTGCATAAAAATAATTTCTTTTTTCCCTTTCACAAAACTTATGTAAAATATAGTTTTTATGTTTTACATATTTGATAATTTGGTTCTTAATAATTTAAATGTCTTGAATAATACTGGGTGAAATCTGAAATACATTTGCATGTTTCTTATAATGCAACAGCTGCGTTAAGTCTAAAAATAAAAATGTAACTTATTTTTGCTATTCACTGAAGAAATCATATGATGGTTTATATGGAAAATCATAAATATACTCAGTACAAGAAATCAAAAGAATTAAACCCCATCACTATGTTGCATTCATATCAAGTAGATTTAATGTCATGTTTTAAATATCGAATCAGGAAAAAAGACCATGTTGTATGGTTACGCGGGCATATTAATCAAGATTAGATAGAAATTAAAATCATTTTATCAAGGAGTATAACGAAATTTCTAATAGTCGTAGTATATCATTAGGATAACTCATTGGGAAAGCTTACAAAGGGCCACCATACAGCCAGGTTTGATAAAACTAAGCAAAAAGTTTAAGCATCGTGCATGTGGTAGATTGTAGTAATTTTCCTAACAGCAAAAATTGACATACCCATGATTTTCGTTTATTTTCCTTCCATTAGGATAACTCATCGGTGTCGTATTCATTTATTTATGCATTATAATTTTTGTTTTTAAAGCGAATGGTGTCGAAAAAGTCAAACTGCATATCAAATTTTTATGTGCAATTGGTCAGGCATTTTATTTGTTAATAATTTAAAAAGGTAGTGTAGTGCCAGGTGTTAAATGTTTCCAAACATCAACTATTTAAAACAAATATTTTATTAAATTTTATTGCTTTCAGATGCCATATTGTTCAAAATATTAAATAAACTTATCTGTTTCGTTTAATTAATTATTAACAATAAAATTCTTAATCAGTACGAATAATTTGACTGATGTATTAAACTTTCTTCTTAAAAAAAATTTCGCTGAGATGCAATAACCTACGAAAAAGAAAAGAAATATTTAATGAAAGGACATTAAAAAGACTGTGATTCTGATGTTGGTGTAAACCACTGCAAAAATTTTCATTAGTTTTCGATCTCACCATTATGGATTCATTCAACTTTTGTGGGAGTTTTTGTAATAAATTTTTCGAAGCTTTTTCTTTCTCTTTATCCACCGAAATCAATTGCTCCCACAAACTCTACAAATCAGCAGTTTAAACTTCACATCTAAATGTTAAAATAAAATTCCCCCAATATGTGAAAAGGGAGAAAAATAGTCTTTCTATCATCTTTCTTCTTCGTATCATCAAGAAAAAGAACTGTATGAGTGGTGGACATCTCAAACTGTGATTGGATCTGCGGCCTACTATTTGGTGAGCAGGTGAGGTCACCTGTATTAGTACGTCATAAAATGAACCACCGGAAAAACATTCTCCTTTTTTTTCACTTCATTCAATATGGCATTATATGTGCATTCTTATAATGTAATGTATAATTAAATCATATTATAAGTTTACCTGTAATTAAATAAAAAGGATTTGAAATTTCTAAAAAGTGAATAAACCGATAAATTAATTTTCCAATAAAGAAATTCAATTTAGCGAATACATGGAGGTAGTGAATTTTTCAGGCCATTTCACACTTAGTATGTGAAATAATATTATTCACAAAAATCATGATAATCAGTTTATTAAGATTCTTTCCATTAATATTCTGCCAGTAATTTTTAGTTTGAATAAAGCATAATCAAGTTGGTAAAGCAGATATGAAAGGCAAAATGGGATTATAGCTCTTAATTCATTGTAGGTGCCTTTTTTAAGTTAGTTTGTACACTCACTGAACAACTGGGGTAATTCAGTTTATCACTATATCGCCAATGAAACTTAAGTACAAAATATCCCTAAATAAGTTAGTGCTGACTGTTGATCGTCGCTTTCTTCTCTTATAAATAAAATACCAAAACATTTTAGAAAGTTAACGTTTATTTTGATAAATTTAGGTTTTATTGATTTCTCGTCTGTTGGATATGCTGAACACAAAGAGCGAAACCGGATACTTCATTGTTAGCATTTATTAAAAATAAGTTGACGTCTAAAAGCAAAAAATAATTAAAAAAAAGAATGAAATATTTGCATGAAAAGATATTTTTAAATTTATTTCAAAGTATTTTTTTATTTTGGAGCAAAAAAAATTTTATGTTATGACTGCATATTAAAATTGTACTTGCAATTTTTTTTCCCTTCTTTATCGCATTTGAACCTGGAAAAAAGATGTAAAATGTATGGGATCTATTTTCCTTCAATAGGCAATAAAATATTTCTCATATCTTACCTGGATAGTTTAAAAAAGATTTAATGAAATAAATTTTAATAAAACGAGATGAAATATATATTTTAATTATAAATAAAATAAAAAGATGTATTTTTTTTGTTCACCAGGAAATTCGATCTCATTAATTGTGACTTATTTAATTTTACAGAAAAACTTTTAAAATTAATAAAAAAATTATTAGATTAATTACTTTAAAACATTCAGTATTCAAAACTCTCTGCAGCAAAAGAATAGTCCATAGGACTGAGACCTTTTGACCCACGACCTCTCTCTTGGAGCGTTTTTCACTTTTTGCTGCTATACAAATGAGAATCATATATTCCAGCAAAAAGGCTCTGTATAATGGGACAGGTTTTCAAAATGGATGCATGGCAAAAACTCGTGCCTTTAAAATTATTGCAACGTTTGAAGTTATTCAGAAGTGAAAGGATCCTATTTTTAATATCTTATACTTTCATTAAAAGAGCTTCTTCGAAATTTGTTGCAAAAAAGTAAATCCACCCCCCTCCCCTGAATCCACTGGGGGAGTTAATCAACCAATTTTCGAAAGTGGAGAGACGAAAGGGAGGGTTAAAAAAGAAGGCGCACGATGACTCCAGGACTGGGGTGACATGGCTTGGGAGACCAAGAGAAAAGTGAAACATTAGAAGGATAACCAGCATACATGGGAGGGGAGGATACTAGGAATAAAAAAATCATTCCACCGCGAGGGCAGCCATGTTTAATTAATGAAAAGCCCCTTCTATTAATGAAAATGACGTCTTTGTTACGCCCTAATCGTCATACCCCAATAAATATCTTGAAAAAAGTTATTGAAAAGTACTACTGTGTCAAAAAGTAAGACCAATTTAAAAATTCACGGGGCTTATGGAATTTTAATGTTTTTACTTTCAGGTTGCTGGTACTGTCCTTGGCATCTGTGTGGGGTGACGTCAAAATATTCATGAGTGTTTGAATTACGCTTGGCTTTGTGAGACGCTGAAACAGATTCCGGCGATTTTTGAAATGTCAGTTCAAAGAGGCAGAGAACGCGTTGAAGAAGAGAGCCCTCTGGTAGAGCTATCATTCTCAACCGACGAAGCTCACGTACAAAAAATTAAAGATTTGGTGCTTGATAACCGTCGATTTACATAGAGACCTTGCTGAAGATGTTGGAATTTCAAAGAAAAGGATCGGTGGAATTTCATTTAAAAGATGTTTTTGGGCCTCAAACGCGTCAAATCTCGATTGGCACCGAAAACGCTGAATGCGCCAGCTCACACTGCACATTGATTCTTCGTGACTTTTTCGCAAAAAAAATTAATCCCATATCATTCCACAACCATTGTATTCACATCGTACGACTTCAGGCTATTCACATTCCTAACTCAAAAGACCACTTCGAGGACACTCGTTTGAGTCGATTGAAGAGATTCAACGTGAATCACCGCATGCTTTGTAGGCCATCCTTTGTAGGCCATCCATGATGACTTTTCAGCATGCATTGAGGATTGGATAAAAACGTTGGCAAAAGTGCATTCTGACCGGAGGGATTACTGCAAACGCGATGAAACAAATTCAGGAAGAACAAATAAAGAGTTTTTGAAAAAAAAAAAAAAAATTCTTACTTTTGGGGCACAGTAGTACAATTCTTTAATTATTTAATATATGGAGAAAAAACTCCATATTACAGTGAAAGAATAGTAAGAAGATACCCGGAAATATTGGAGATATACTTAAAAGGGAATCGCGGGAGAAAAATCGGAGAAACTTACCAGGATGGGCATTACGTGCATTATTATTATTTAGATAAAATCTGATCACAAATATGACATGAAAATATCAAGATAATAGTCATGATCCAACAGACAACTTTCATAATATTTTAGGCAGATGTCGAATGAATCTGAATTTAAATAGCCTTGTGTATTATGAATAGGATTCTAATAAACTTTTTTGCGTTAAATTTCTTTTTTAACAAAATAGGAGAGGCCAAGTCACATTTTAGTCAAGTTTTTGCTAGAATCCAACAGCAACAACAACAAAAAACGAAAGAAACGAAAAAAAATAATTTAGAAAAAAAAAATCAACAAATTGAAAGTTAAGTTTATGAATCAATGATGAGGAAAAGTTAGATCGAACGCTTTACAATAGCAGGCGAACTAGCAGCTGCACTAAAAACGATTTTTACAGTAATCTTTATTAAAATAAAGAAAGAACATAAATCCAATAGATTGAACAAAATCAATAAAAACTAAATAAAATAAAACAAATAACTGATTCTGAACTCACTGAAAGATATTAAATTGAAGGACAAGGTATTTTCTCAAATGAAAAGCACTATTTTGACCATTAAAAAACTATATTAGGATGTTGGAACACACAAACAACCATTAACATAACTGGTGGCAATGTTGTTAAACGCATAAAATCAGTTGCGCAAATCCTAGCTACTTAAAAAGTGTTGAGGTATTACTGCTTTTCATATGTAATTACTAGTGCATTCCTTGAAGAATCGTTAACCCATATCTTTAATTTGATATTGTAGCAGATATTAGTAACAACAGAATAGCATTTTAAGCTGTCGTGCTCTGTAACTAGCAAACTATTTGGCAACTTGTCAGCAATAGTCTTCCTAAATGGGAAGTTGTTTACTTACAGTTGCATATTTATTTGGTGCTTTGCTTATAATTGTTAATAATTGCACTATCTTTTCCAACCGTTTTATTATTAACACCAATATTAATTAGATCATTATATAATTTATTTGTAGCTAAACTTTTAAACGTTATCCATGGCTTTCATCTTAAAAGTGAGGTTTTCTCGGCCGGAAAATGTTAAACAGCTCTACTTTATACCCATTTCTTCCAGTCATTTGAATGGATGGTCACAAGCGTTTGTAAATCCCTAGGCCCCCTTCCTCCCCCAATCCTTTTTTTTTTTTTTTTTTTGAACCCACGCGTAAACTTTTTTGTACACGCTCGGGAAACATTCACTGGAGAACAAAAAATAAGTTTTGTATATCTGATTACAATACTGCCGGGTAGTTCCGAAACTCCGGTATAGAAAAAAGAGAGAGCCCTTTCTCCCTCTTCTTCCAATTCGTTTGGGATGAGGGGAATACAGACTTTTGAATTCCATTCTGCGTTGCTGGAAGGTAGAGGAGAATGTAGAGTCCCTTTGTCAGTGTCGAATGGTAGCTTGTTTTTTGGTATTCATGTTTCGCCTTCAATTTTCTTACTTTTCATCGCGTGCCACTTAACGGGGTCTTGTACAACTGCAGTTACTTTTCGATGGCTACATCTACTTAACTTCAGTTATAAACATAATGCAAAAAGTAAACAAACATTTATTTTTAAAAAAAAAAAACACAACATACAGTCCAGCGAAATGAGGAAAAAAGAAGGTGTTGCCAAGCATGATGGATATTTGAAAGATGAGTGGTGGTTTTAAAGTTGAGTATGTTTCAATTTTTTTTTCCTGCTCCCTGAAAAGAATGCAGATGACATGAAGAGTGGATGAAAGAGCTTTTGAGATGAAAGAGATGCAAATACATTCTCGTCACTAAAAAGGAATGCCCTATTTTCAATTTCAATTTTTTTTTTTTTTGTGGTTGTTTTTATTTACATTTTACATGACCAATTGACAAAAAATGTTTATGCCTATAGAATAAAAATGCCCTTTTCAAATACTTACATTATTCACTCTAATTTCTCAGTTGAATTATTCTACTAATTTTAACAAACATTTAAAAAAATAATCATTGCGTGCATAATAATATGCTAAAAAATGCACCCTTTTGATTCAAATGGCTCAACGATGATTAACCAGCCCAGCAAAAATATCACTTCTGAGGAATTTCAATAAATTGGTTTGAAATGCTTTTTGAAAAGTTGGTTCGAAATAACATGCAGTTCAACGCAGAATTCCACGCAGTTGTAGAATTTAGTGCTCCAAAATTAATTTACTAAGCGCTAAATTTATTTAGTGCTCTATTTAATTTAGTGTTCAATTAAAAAAAAAAAAAAAAAATTGGAAGCAAATTGATTTGTTTTGAGGCATAAAAAATCCCTTTATTATCTATCTTCTATAATTCTTTTTATTATCTATTATTATCAAAAGAAAAAGAGAAGCTGTGATGGAATGAATGAAACTATTTTCTTTTATTAAGTTTGGTTGTGCTAACAGAAACATTTTTAAATATCAAATGACGGATTTTATAGGATAAATACAATGATATCGATGATTTTGACATGAATTTATTCCGTCAAAATCATCGATATCCTCATGGTGTGTAGAAATTCTACCGTGACTAGGGATAACAAAATTCTTTTTTATACTGCTATGCTTCGCCCCATTCTCACGTACGCTTGACCGGTCTCGTACTGCGCAGCTAAATCTAACTTAAAAACGCTTGAAGCTTTACAAAATATCACTATCCACCAAATGACCTTTGCTAAAGGGTTCATGCGCAATTTCGATTTCTATAAAGCTATTAACATTCTTTCCTTAAAAGATTTTCTTAAACACATCTCTATTAAATTTTTTGACACGTTTATGAATCATGAAAATACTGCCATCCAGGAGATGGACTCTTACGATCCCAATAATGATTTAAAACGTCCGCGCCAAATATGAATTTAATTTCTAATTTAGTTTTTAAATATTTTTTTTTCTCAATTTGTTTATGATTAAAAGTTAATGTTATTATATTTGTAACTACATTCTGGGCAATGTTCATTGCTTCAACTGCGTTTATCTTTCCGTTTGGAGAGGGAGCCCCTGCTACATAGCTCTAAAAGAACCAAGTCTACCAAGATCTATGCTGTCTTGTTTCAATTATTTGTGAATGAACAGGTTTGCATCTGCAGAGTATTTGCTGATGCCACCTTCAGAATCCCTTCAAACCTGGTACACCGACTCATTTAAAATGATTTACCATGATTTTTAAATAATTTTTTTAAAATAAACAGATTAATATTAAATTTAAATATATGGAAGTATTCAAAATAAATAGATAATAGTAGAAATTTTAAATATTTTTTTTTTATATATAATTCTAGATAGTTGCAACTAAGCAATAAATATTGCTGCAAAATCAATTGTTAACACAATAAATGTGAACGCTGAACACAATATGCGATGCAGATTTGAGCTCTTTTTTCACTTTGTGCAAAGATTTGGCGAGTATTTTTTTGCGTTTCTTTTGTAGCAGACATTTAGACAAAATGTCCAAATTAAATTTAAAAAAATGAATAAAATTCACCTGAAGTGTAGTAAAGGAAAAAAAAAAATTAATATTTAATTGAATTTTTGATGCTTAGTAAAGCAATTTTTTTAAAAAGTAATCAATGAACACTTTCAACAGTTTTTTTTATAACATTGCTGTTTTGAGCACAAATATAATTTTTTAATGAACAATGCTAGAAAAAAATAACACGTCATGGAAGTATTGGAAAAATAATTAAATTACTTTTAAATCGGAGATAGAAAACCTGTGCCAAAATTCATACCATTCTGCTACAAAAATTGCAAAATTCGCATTTGTCCGCCAAACCAAAATGCTTTATTTCCAGAAAAATAGCCAAATAGGAATGAGCCAATCTTTACTTAGCATCGCCACTAGATGGGGGTTAAGAGTTCTGTTTTTATAATGTTTTTGATGGCGATAGGATTTATTGAGTACGCCAAGAACAATATTTGTCATTCTTTTCCGTCATCATATTTGCGATGACCGATAACAATTTTTAAATAATTCCAGTCAAAAGATTCGGTTCTATATCATGGCGCCATCTATTGTGCTTTATTGGAACAAATCGGATAAATAATTTGTTGATGCAGAATATTGTATTTTTATGTATGGTATGGTATATGGTATGATATTTAGTTATGCTCAGGGCCGGATTTAGATGAAAAGAGGCCCTTGGCTATTCCACTTACGAGGCCCTTTATTCCACCTCCCTTTCACCTCCCATTTTTAAATTTGATTTATTAAATTTATTCTCTCCATTCATTCCTCCCATTTTAATAGTCTATAAACACTTCACTAAAGTATTGAACCTACTGAACTCAAAAGGGAAGAATCAAATAATCGTGTACGCAATCCTAAAAATAAGAATCTTTTCTAATAACATTAACATGTATTTCATATTATCGAAGTAATACGAATATAACCGAACGCCGGAATATCAATATGTCTGTTCCAATTTGCACTTTATTTATGCAAGAGCAAGCCAGAGCAGTGTAGCATAATGCACGTCAATATTTGTCATAGCGATCAGTGAAGGTATGAACTATACTTTGGTGCAATCCAGTATATACAAACGAACAGACCCAATGAGCCGAACGCGTTGATCTTAACCAATACATTTTTATGTTTGTTTATCAGTCATATGTGTCGAATTTCTCCTTATTATCGATTAAGCGTTTTAGTGTTTACTGTTTTTGGAATAGTGTAATTCTAATTTTGTTAACAATTTGAATGTAGGCCCCTCTTGATTTTGAGGCCCTAGGCTGAAGCCTAGTTAGCCTATAGGAAAATCCGGCCCTGGTTATGGTTTAGTATTGTGATATGGTATCTAGTAGTATAATAATAAATATTATACTGCTAAATGTTCCTACATTAATTACATCAAATAAATGTATTAAATTCAAATTAATTTCAAATATTATATTTGTAAATTCGTCACCAGCATGCATAATTTTCTCTCTTCCTAGCTAATTTTTTTTTTTTTTAATATCCACGAATTTCTGAATTTTTCTCTACAACTAATATGCTTTATTTATGCTGCACCTCTTTTATTGATTATCTTGCTAAATATCCAAATTCTTAAATAATTTTATTTTTAATAACAATTTACAAATTAGCTGCAATCTGCCATTTGAAGGGTTAAAGCAATTTATTTTCCATTTATTACTCGAAATGAATTTCGTAAGTTATTAATATACATTAAATAAAAAATAATTTAATCTATGCATTAAATAAAAAAATAATTTTTAACATTCGATTCTAATTCTAATTTTCTTCTTATTAATGTATGTATCAATAAATTAGTCTCGTATTGAATTTCGAATATCGTATGAAGTGATTGGATTTTATTTAATTTCGGAACAAATCATGAAATTTTGTTTCATATCAACCATACAATTGCTAAATAGTGTAAAATTAATTCGTATATGCCTTGAATTCTAAAGAAGAAATGTTAATGAAAAAATATACTACTACGAAACCACTGATAAAGTTACTACAAAAATGTACGAAATGTATCACTAAAAACATCCATTATTGAAATGCATCCGATTCAGTGATGGATGTATTTATTAATATACATTAAATAAAAATTACTTTATTATCTATAAAAATTATTTTACTTTCTATACACAAAATAAAAATAAATTTTAATATTATAATTGTTTTCTTGAAAATGTATGAATTATAATATTTTTTATTATTAATGTTTTCTTTCTAATGTATATATTAATAAATTAGTTTCGTTTTGAATGAACGATACCATACGAAATGATTTAGTTTAATTTAAATTCGTATTAAATCGTTTATTTTGTATTCAATTCGTATTAATTTCCTATTCAATCGTTACTTTATTTCATACAAATCCTACGATTGCTAAATAGTGTAAAATTAATTAGTATTTGCCATGAAATTTGAAGATGTACTTTTATTGTAAAAATATACTGCTAAAAAAAATCACTGAGCGAAAAGAAAAGGCTGCTCAAAAATGCAACTTACTCTGCTACGAAAACCATTTCCTGTTATTCCATCCTCATCCTTGGCACAGCTGCCCCATGGTGGGAACAGGCCGTCTGCCCACTGGCGGATTTCTAAACAGGACATATTTTCTTTTTAAGGGCTATTGGTTTCAGCCCTATGCCCAACGCTCCTATGAGACTGAAACCAACGATTTAAAGTGGATTTCGAACCACTACAAGCGTCCATTGCACCACGGGATCGATTCCGAAACCTGTAGTGCTAGTCAGTCAGCCATCAGGCCCCCTTTTGATTTTCCACCCCTGTTAAATTCACGGCCCGCCCTCTGCTTGTAATAATTTGGATGTAACTTTGGAGGCTTGGATAGAAAGCTTCAGATAATGTGATCTGATCAGAAAATCTTTAATTTTATGGTATGATTTTCGTACTTTCGATTTCGTAAAGAAAATGTAAAAAAAAGCCTGTAAAGAAAAGGAACATTCTTTTCAATAACCCTTAAAATGATGTGTTATGTCCGAGATGCATGTCAACTCTGAAGAAAATGACTCCCTGAAGGAATCCAAACCTCATCCCATCACAGTGGCTCTGTCAAGACCTGTAATTTGGTCCTGCAAGAAATACAAAAGATTTCCGGACACATCCAGTAAGTGGCCATATAAGGATATTTCCTCAAACGTAAGACGCGTCTTCTGAAAATTCTACTGAAGGGTCTCCCTTTGGATATAAATTCAGAAGACATCGAAACCGAACTGTTTAACCTAGAGTTCCATGTTATTAATGCTGTTCAATTTAGGGGGAAAAAATAACAAAAGGCTCAAGCAAATACATGTGCAGAAGAATTATATATATAAAGATTATTTTGTGAGGAAATCTTTTAGAGAAAAAAAATTATATGAAAAATCCACATAAAGACTTATTTACGCAGCTTTCTAATGAAAGCATCTGGCAATGTCCTCAAGCGAAAGTCATTAAGGCGTCCTTGGGGAAAACTCGACGGGCAGCTTTTCTGCTGTCGCCCTTATGATGGAAAACTTTCCAGTGATTTCGAACGTCGTGGAAGCGTTTGTATCTGGCGTCATCGCGTGCAGAACCTGTCCGGCACTTTTGGTCATCACGTTTCGAAAACAAACTTCGTGGAGAAATTTTTATGTTTACATACTGCAACAAAGGGCATCATTTTTATTTATTTACCATTATTTTTTTTTCCGCATTGTTTGTCGCTCTACGGTCATTTTGCATACACGAGGGCTAAACACACCGGGATCTACAGTTTAAAGTGGATTCTAAACACTCACAAACATCCATGCCCCCGCCATAGGATTCGAACCTGAAGCCTGTGGTACCAAAGGCCAGACCGCGTGTATGATAGGAGAAAACCCAGTTTCCTGTGACTGAGTTCAGAAGTGGGCAGATTCGATGGCCCACGGTGAAAATGTGTTTAAAGCGTATCGTATAGGTTGTCACAGTGCTTTTAGGGAGTATTCATGGTTTTCTCTTACAAGACAAGCAAGTGCGGGGTAATTATCCATCTGGCAGGCAATGGTCTGCTCTCCACACGTGCCAAATCTCTTTTACTATTTGCTGCTTTTAAAACATTGCAAAATATATTTGCTTAAAATTCCAGAAAGATACATCACTAATATTTTTAAGATATTGTGTTTTAAATGTACATTTTATGGCAGATTTCAACTTTCAGAAAATATTATTAAAGAATGTAGTGTTGTCCTTGTTTATGCAACTGGGTTGTAATTGGGTGTGGTTGGGCTGAGACTTCTGTATGAGTACGTAATTACAGTTTATATAATTATATTTCTAATAATTCTAACAACAGTGTTCAACAGCAAAAGAATCCAATAAAGAATAATTTTTTTATGCATTTGTAAAGTACGAATAAAATTTTAATGTGAATGTTTTACGAATTTTGGTCGAAAGAGTTATTAAAAATTTTTGATAATATTTTTACTATATTACTCGAAATTTATATCTGCCAACCTAATCTGTCGGATATAGCCTTAATGAAATGTCAATGAAAAATTGGCTATAGGCTATTTTAAAATATCCTGTTCAACACCCCTATATGGATTCAAGTATGGAGATTCTTTTTGCAATTCCGAATTTCAATCCTGAGAAATTTTTATAGATCAAAATTTTTGTTTTAGTTTTTGTAAACAAGAAATTCTATTCAATTTTTACAATCATAAGATTTAATTTCCGTATTGAATAAAATTAGAAATAAAAATAAACCAAAGTAAGCACAGTCATGTCTTGGTTAAAAATAACTACTATGGAGATTTGTGAGAATTTTTGTTCACCACCGTGTATATTTCAATAATCCATTTACTGTCATGACAGGGATGTTTCTACAATTAAAACAGTTTAGCACAATTAATTTTTTATTATTTCAACAAATATTTTATCGATACAGCAGTGTTACAAGTGATCGATATTTATGTATTTTTAAATTAGTATTAATTAATCGACATAAAAAGTTAATTGCACTTTAACAATCAATATTTTAATATTGATTGTTTCAATATTCAAGTACAAGTTCAAATTCATATATTTCATTTTAATAAAAATGTAGTATAAAACAAAGTAGTATTAGAAATATTTTGAATAAAATGTTATGATCAAGTTTTTAAATGAAATGTTTCCAATGTACACTCTTTTCACACCACTCATGAGAGAGATAGAGCATTGAGAGATTTTAATAAAGTTAAATATATTGTTTAGAAAGAATATATAATACACAAACAGGGGGCAACGGGCATGCCAGTTACAGGTTCCTTGGTGGTTTTAAAAACCGCAAAAACCTCCACATCTTAAATTAGTTACAAAAATTAGCATTAAATTAAGTTTCTTAAATTATAGAATGTTAATAAATAAAATAAAACAATTACAATTTAGGAAAAACATCTCTTGCCTGAGAACAATTAAAGCAAGAGATCGAAAAAAGCTAAAGCTATAGGTACTGTTAGAACCGACATAGAAATGATGCCGTTGGTCTGCGTATACTCACAGGACGGCCAAATTAATTAACATTAATAAAAGACAATTAAAATAAATACGAAAATTAATATTAAAACAAATTAATTTACTTTTAATGAATACTAAAATAAACAATTACAATTAAATTTAGGATTTTTACAGGATTTTAAATTGTCACAAAAACAGATTTAATAAAAATATTGATAGAGAAATAATCATAATATTACGCATACCTCACACGAAAAATTCCCATCTGTGTGTAGGCAACGCAAATTAATAGTTGATTCAAAAACTATCAAAAACGTGGTCGCAGCAAACCTATTGATGGATATAGATTATCCATGTAATCTGTCTCGCAGCAAACAATTAGTGAACCAGGCCCACGTCCTGTTTCAGACAGTTCCCTCTCTTTCTCTCTCTTAACGGGGTCTTCCTTTCTGCCGCAAAACTCAAAAGGGGTCTTCTATCACCCCCACCAAAGCAACCGATTTTCTTTTGGACCTCACTGTGGGTACGGGAGGTGGCGTTATCTACCATTCCTGGTTTCATCCAAAAAAAAAAAAAAAAAGGAAATATACCCTACCCACACACAATAGGAATTACAAGTTACAACATCCTCCTACCTTTAATTTAGGCGGGAGCCAAAATTAAACTCTAAATTTTCTTACAACTATTTTGCTATGGGTATACACCTATTAACATTAAAAACTAAAATTAAATTGAACACTGCTTGACCAAATATAAACACATAAAAACAAAATATTATGAACTAAAAAATTACAGCATATAAATGTTATATCATGAGAATTACAATTTCAAATACTAATTCAAAGAAATAAGTCTTTCTATTTACAGTCTTAAACATTATTTCTTAGATGATTTAAACAGTCGTCCGTATCTGGACCTGTTTTCAGTTGTCAGGGTGAGCACAGGATCTCCAGAAGTTGACACCTCTAACAGGTAAAGTTTTTGAATTGGTCGCGTCAAGCAATCACTACTCGTTTTCACCTGTACTACCCTGGACGCACCATCTCTACTGCTGTAGATTTTCTCAATTTTGCCCATAGGCCACATCACACGTTTTTTATTTCCCAGTTCGATCAGAACAATGTCCCCGACTTTAAGTTCTTGGCACGTGGCTTTGGCCTTCTGCACAAGTTGGCCTAAGTATTACTTACGGAAACGACTTCTCAGTTCTCGACTTCTCAGTTTCAGTGTTGCAGTAATTCACGTGCACATTCAGTTTATTGGAGTCGACTGAATCTAAATCAGGTACCGCCACTTGTTTTATGTCTTGTAAGAACAAGGAAGGAGTCAAAGGAATGAGTTCATCTGAATCATCTGAGATATAAGTCAATGGGCGGCTGTTTATTGATGCTTCAACATCACAAAGAATCGTTAGAAGCTCTTCAAAATTCACTGATCTTCCTAGAATGCGCACGAGCAGGCGGCTCTTGACTGAACGAATAAGCCGCTCCCCACCATCCCCACCCACCACCACCAAGCAGCAGTACGGGATTGAACTTCCACTTGATTGGATAACATTCATTTTCTGATATTTTCTGCCAATCAATTTTCTTCAAGGCATTGTCCGTGCCTCTAAAGTTTGTAACATTGTCCGTGTACACCGTTGATGGACATCCTCGCCGGGCAATGAATCTTCTCAAGGCTTGCATGAAAGATTCTGTGCTGAGTGACGTAAGAGGTTCAAGGTGAATTGCCCTGTACACTGCACAAGTAAATAACACAATCCAGGCTTTTCCCCTCGGTTTAAGAATTAAAGGACCACAAAGATCTATACCCGTTATCTCAAAGATTGCCGATTCTCTTACTCTGTCAAAAGGCAACTGTATAGGTGGACTAGTCAACGCTTTTTGCAGTGAATCTTTTGCATACAACACAACGTGATACGCAAGATCTTATATTTCTTTTGAAAGAAAAGATCCAGTATTGCAGTCTTAATTTGGCTGCCAATATCTGCACACTTGCATGACAGTACTTTAAATGATATTCTCTTATCAAGCACTAAGTTAAGTAGTGTTTGGACGGAAGAAGGATTGGCTATAAAAAGGACAGATCATCATCTCGTTCAATGATCCTAGTTTTAACACAAAGAACATCGTCATCACCTCACACCACTTGCAGACCATGCACAGAATTTTCTTTCTCATGAAAATGTTTTTTCTGCTCTATACTCCACAGAATGATCTCAGCCTTAGTTTTTTCTTCATCTGTTAGGGTGTTAGTACCATAAAAAAGCCTTTTTCTCAATTTATTTTCAAAATGTATCATCCAGCAAAAAACTCTCACTATTTTAGAAAAACTGGAGAAACGCTCGAACCACTCGGGCCTCTCTATTTTTACACGCAAGTCGACAATTATTTTCTTTTTCATCTCTGCTGCAATTAATTCTTCGTTAGGCGAAAATTCAGACTTTGGCCACGGTTAATTTCTCAGATGAAAGGCTTTTTAAATGTAAGGCTTCAGCTGTAGATCTTAGAATATAAGACCTCTGAGAACCACAATCCAAAAGACACCTTACCCTTTTCCCCATGTTCCCTGACACTACCTCAACCATTAATGTCATAAGGAGTACTTCTCTCATACATGAAGGAATAGACATAGTAGCTTGTACCGTAGTAGACCCTTTTGTACCCGCTACACTCTCACACTTTTTCCCGGAATTTCGGGACATAAAATTATAGGGTGAGATCGTTTGCACAGATGGCATTGAACAAATTGTTTACAATCTCTCACAAAATGTCCAGGCTTCAAACATCGGAGACAGCACTTTAATTCCCTTAATTTATCTAATCTCTCCTCTAGGGGTCCAAGACCGAGCTAAAAAACATTCTTTACTCTCATGACTTTTTCAACAGAAAACGCAATTTAGTTCCTTGGTTGCTACCAAACTGGCAGCGCTCAGGAAAGGTTTTTAATTTGCTCTAATTAGGGTGCTCATCACGTGAGGAAGGAGAAATGTCTAACCCTGACCTGGCGAGTTTTACTCTCTGTTCCCTTCAACTTCCTTTTCGCAAAAATTCTAAGAGATTTAAGAGAGTGGATGTGGAAGACTAAGACTAAGGCGTGGACCTTTAGCATTAAATAATACACTTCTTTGCCATACCCTAATCAACTCAGTTGATAAACATGATTCCACCACGGGATATAACCAGGTAGCATTGGAATTTTGATTTACTCCCAACGACTCAAGAGCTCTAATATGGGACTCGATTTTGTCAAATAATGCCATTAGTGGTAATTTATCTTTACCTTGTGAGTGTACGTTTTGGATAATTAATTTTAACAATTCTCTCGCGTATATCTCTGTTAAAATTTCCTGATTACCAAAACGCTCCGTAAACGCAGAAATGACCTTCGGATAGTTTTCCGAAGTCAAAGGATAGCTCTCAATTAGCTCATAAGCTCGAGTCCCTGGTAACATTGACTGTGCTAAATAATGAAATTTATCCACATCATCCAGATTCTTGTCCTCGTGACCCCAGAACGAAAGATAACTCAATAGGTGCCCATCAAACTTTTTAATTTGAATTGTGGGCAATTTATAGCTTTTATCATTGCACACACTTCTACTGCTATCAGTTTTTTGATCTCATACTAATATTTAAGTCCGAATTTTCCGTCTTTTCCTTTATTCGACGACTTAAACTAATAAATTCATCCAAATATTCCCTGCAACTTATAACCTCAGTATTTAAATCATCGCTGTGACCTCAACTGCTGCTATCATTAAATCTAATATTACCGAATCATAAGTCTTTAACTCAGTATTTACAGTTTGCAATTTAATGAATTTATTATCTAAAACGGATTTATCCGGCGCAACTTTATTTAGTTCCTTTTTAGAACATTACCAATTCTAGTGAAAAATGTATTTAAAAACAATTACAATTGCAATACTTTTAATAATTAAAAACAAACATATAACATTACTAAATATATATCTGAATCTAAAAATCATGCAGCCTTTTAACAAGTACAAATTACAAATACAGGTTATCAATTTTAAATAGTCTTTTGAATTACAAAAAATAGGAATGAAAAAATAACTGAAATATCAATAAAAACAGATTGTTAAATTGAAAATATCTGCATAATATATTTTTCATTAGCATAAACATGGCAGAGAATTTTTTCAAAATTAAAATAAGCAATTATTAGAATTAAGTAAACATGTATATTTACATACATTTAATTACGTTATTTAAAATTCCCTATTTTAAATCAAACTTCGTAAATGTAAAACTATATATTTTCAGGGAATAACTTAATTGGATTAACTTTAATCAAGCTTTTTTTTTCCCACACTAACTTTAAGATTGAAATGAATGAATATTTTCAGATGGAGAGAAAAATAGATGTTTAAAATGAGACTAAAAACAACAATTTAGTCGCCTTAAAGCCGCTGCAGTTAAATGTTCTTTTTTTCTTAAATTTTTTATTCCTTTGCATGTTTTTATATCTGTCATTTCTTTTAAGCATTCTTTCCTTGTTGCCCAAAGAACAAATAATATATTTTATTTCTTAAATGATACTATTGAAAATTCTTAGAAGAGAAAAAAAAATCTTGGCAGAATAAAAATTGATAGAATGATATACATATATATAACTTTAAGAACAAGAATTGTGAAACAATTTAAATTAAACATTTATTAAAATTGGACAAGAAGAAAGATTTAAAAAATAGTACAATTCTTAATATTCTATGAATATTTGAACATTTATTGAAAAATATGGAACTTTAAATGTCACATAAAGATGAATACTTAATTATCAAAGTGGAGCATAAGCATATATATACATTTTGCATTTTTGTATTAAAAACATATAATTAAAAATGTTCTCTAATTAAAAACAGTTAAAATCTACATTTGTTTAAAATCTTTTCTTATCGAACTGGGTATTTCCACTTCTATATCATCACTCATGTCCTCGCATTGAGGATTCGTTGGTGCTGTTGTTTTGAATTTATCGGAAGTTATAGTGGACGCTATGCAGACTCAGCTTTCCCGGAACTTCCTGATAAATTACAGTATTTCTGATGATGATGCATCGCCACAGTGACATCACATAAGCATGATAGTGGGAAAAGTGAAAGCGGGTGGCTTCCACTAGCAAAAACTCTCTAATATCATCATCTAGGAGATTTCAATAAGGCATCGCTGAGGCTGCATGTATCATATATATATTATATCTGCATAATCAAATCCTTTAACAAAACTGGTTGAGCTTAGAAAAAAAACATTTTAAATAAAATATAGTATAAAAATACAAAAGATGATATTAAAAATTTTATAGGTGACTCCAAATATAAAAATATTCACTTTTTGAGTCAGTCACATTAATGTGACCCACCTGCAAAAGCCAGGGAATATACAAAAGGTGTATATTCTACTGGCTTTTTAAATGAGATCTATTGTTATTAGAATTGGAATTCTTTTTTATACACTCCACTGCGATATGCCACCTGCCGCTTTGGAAACAATTATTTCCGTTCAGAAGCATATGTGGGTGATTTGTTTTGATATAATGTAGTCATTAATGCTATGGATATATATATATATATATTTTATGATACAAATTATGGGCAAAATTTTCTTTAAAGTAAGGTTGACTTCAAATATAAATTAATCATTTAACATTTCAAATATTGTATTGCAATAAAATGTAGCCTCTTTAAGGTCTTTAAAATTATTAGTAAAATATCAATTTACTATTTAATTTGCAGTTTCATTAATTTTTGTAGTAAATAAATACTATAATAAACCCGCATAACTATAAAAAGTGGGTGATGTATATAAATAAAAAAAAAAAATGAATTTTGAAATAAAAAAATCGGCAGCTAAAACTAAAATCAAATTTTTTCTAATATCAATATAAATAATGAATATAAAATACATATTTTGTTTTCTGGTTTCTCAACTGTATTATGACAATATCATTAATCAAATTAATATAGGTAATGTGCAAAAGAAAGCGTGATCTCAAAGATACACAGAATAGGATAGATCACATTACCTGCAGACTAAAGCTAGCGAAATCAAAAGAACTCTCCTTTTTGCGAAAAGTAGATGAACAAGGTAACTTATTTTGATGAGTCTTTTGCATACATCTGCACCATCACTCAACTTTTCACAAACTGTCAACTTTTGAGCCTCTGTCTGCTCGTAATGAAGAGTTTTCCTATGATCTTGAGGGTATACAAAGATCTAACTAAAAGCCCTCATGAGAAAATTAATTTTTATTAACTACTCATCTAACGCAAACTACAAAGCATTTCTTTTGTTTTCTAATGACGTTTCAACCTTACGACATGGTTTGAAACCAGTAATGTTTGCATTTGTGATAAATGTGCATAGTGTTTAGCTAGGATTAATAGGAAAATGACATTCACGAAATATATATACCTACTTTTAAAATGCAAATGCAGCTCAAACTAGTGTGGGTTTTCCAAAGAGAGGCTGGCATGAAGTGAGTGTGGTCCCCTCGGAAATCTCTTGCAGTAAGATCATGTGCGCACTGTACTTCGATGAGTAAAATGCATTTCACCGAACCTCCTATGATTCAATGAGAAAGTTGTCTGTGATTAATTACTGTAATTGTATTTCATTCCACTATTTTTGAAGCTTATACTAGAAGTGGTTATCTCTGTTTCAGTTTGAGTTTAATTTATTTGGTAATTCATCAGGATAAGGCCAATTCAGAAAGTAATGATAATTCATTGAACTCATTTAGACAACTGCGCTCATTGCAGATGCATATAAATTAATCACAGCATGTCTGGAGATCTACGAAGTATAGTGAAATAACTCGATAAACAAAAATAATACCTGCAACTTTCATGACTAATACATAATTGAAGAATTATTTAGCTTTTCCATCTTCTATGGTAACAAATTTAAATATAATCCTTGAAAAAGTCAAAAGAAAATGTTTGACTATATTAGCCAAACAAGTACCTTTCAGAAATTTTCCAACATTCACAATTGTCAATTTTAATAAATCAAAGCAAGTGTCCAAAAAATCGAAATTGTTCTTTTAATTGTGTTACTTAAATTCTTTGGTCAAAATTAGTTAATAGAAAACTTAAAAATGAATATAATAAACTTATGATAAAAATATATAATTTTACTTAAAAAAAATTAAACCTATTTAGTACAAAGATTAATTACAGATGGAAACTCCAACAAACTCTTTAAGCAGCTAAGATTTTGCATTAATACATAATGATTATAAATTTTGTTAGTCTAAATTATTAATACATCTTTAATAGATTTCATATGAAGATTCTTTAGTAAATTACTTAAAGGTGCCCCAGTTCAAAAGAAGCTCAATGGTAAAAAGCAATGTTAACAAACATTCCTATTCATTTAAAGTGGGCACTCAGCATATCTTTCAGCTTTAATAACATGACGTTGAAGCAGAAGGAAAAGAGAGGAGGAAGGAGGGAGGAAAAGCACAAGACAATGGGTTCAGATATAAAGAAATGAAGCCCATCTCCTCACTCTATGAAAAGGCATAAAGCTGTTTGTCATTGAGTTTGGCAGGTTTTTCAAGTCCACATCAGAGACATGTTGTCCTGTCTAAGCTTAATGATAGCACTTTCCTGCCATCAGAAAAGCCCAGCTATCATTTCAGCTTCAATGTATTTCCAGAAGAAAACAATGCTGCGCTGAAATCGATTACATCAATCACTACCACCATCTGTTCAGGTGACATCACAAAAGTGTTTCAATGTCCAGAAATTTGCGTTGCATTTGATACTCTGCGAGCGAAAAATATGCCCTACATGCTTGCAAGCTTACATTATTGGTTTCGCTTTCTTTTATTTAACATAAAACCAACATTTTATAAACCTCTCCATTACAGTCATGCTCATACCTATTACCAATTTGCCAGGCATAACGTGAAAATATGAAGACCTGAATTACAAAATCACTTGATAAAAAGTGCATCTACACTATGTGTTAAGCAAATAATAACTATACATAAAATAAATAGTACTTTATTTTTCACTCTAGTGCTTGGGAATCTACAGAATGAGTTTTAGGAAAGAGATAAAAAATTTACATGTTTCAAACTATTCTCTAAACTGATTCTAGCAAATCAAATTTAGGTATTTAGCTACACAATGTTGCATGATAATCAGTTGTAGTAATTTAAAATTGTGAAAATATACTACCATTTAGTTTGGTCTAAGAGTGATTATTCTTGAGACTATAGTTGTCTCAGCAACTTGTACTATTATGGAAGAAAGTTTTTAAAACAACACAAATGACATGATATGGTATTAATAATTCAATTTCAAAAGGACAATAAAATATAAACAGCTGAGATTTGGAAAGAAGGATAATAAACCTATTTAATACGTATATAGCTTTCGCATGTAACGATGTTCGTTCCTGTCGAACTGTTGCAAAATTCACATCAGTACCAATATTTAAGTAATTTATACAGGAATAGAAGCACATCCACAGCAACACACAAGGTGTCATTTTTCATTAGTAGCCACAGCATTTTACCTGAAAATAAACATATAAATCTCATCATAATAATTTAATAAATAAAAATGTTATATAAATTTAAAGTTAAAATCTTCAAGATCAATAAATATAAATAATAAAGATGTTAACAACCTTATAGCAATTGAAGACACTATATATCTAACTATTTATGGAAACATTCAGATTTTTTTCAAAGAATATTTCTTTTTAACCTCAAAGCTGATCAATGTAAAAAGCACTGAAACTAAATGAAAATATTTAGAATACTACATTTTGTAAATATTTCTCTATGTGCTTTTTTTTTTATATAAAAAAGCTTCAAATTGGCATTTCAAGGCGATTTAAAAGGTATTCTTACAAGTCATCACAAGTATTTTGTTAATTGCAGTTTTTGTTAAATGATTGTATTATGAAGGATTCTATCTAAATTCAGATTTTGTAACTCTATTAAGATTTTAGAAAGCAACACAGAAACGAACATGGGTTTTTGAATAATGTAATATTAATTTCAATATCACTATCAGATCTGCTTCTCACATTCCTCTTGACAAAAACTTTTTGGTAATTTGCCACCATTTTTGATATCTACTGCCCATTTGAAATCTCTTTTAAATCTTATTAATGTCATGTGGAAAAAAATAATTTTTTTATCAGGGTTGAAAGACATATAAGACTAAGGCAAAACAAGATATCAAGATGTATTTTAAAGTGAGCTTTCAATTTTATGAAATTACAAAGAAGGTTTAACTTTTTCAAGCACTTTTGTTCACTATATTTACATACTTTAGCACTATATCATTTTTATGAAAAATCATTTATAA
>BPLR01004891.1:0-27662 GCA_021605095.1 Caerostris extrusa | reverse complement strand
TCGAAACATGAGATGCTTCTTTACGGAATAGAATTGTCAGCCCTTACTCCCGATGCTCTATAATCATATTAGACCGGGACCTACGGTTTAAAGTGATTCCGAACCATTATAAACATCCATGGCATCGCTGCCTGAATCCGAGACCTTCTTGGCATCGAGTGCCAGAGCGCCATTCATAATTCATATATTATAAACTTAAATAAGCCTTAGTTGAATTAACAGTCTAGTTGATAATATGATATTGTCTAATATTGTCTAGTTGATAATTTCAAACCGCTTATATAAAAATATTTTTGATGATAAAAGGATTTTTTTTTTCGAATATTTTTATGTTAGGAAGTTATTAAAATAAACAGAATAAAAAAAACGAGACGTTTTTCTGAATACCATGAAACAGTATTACAAAACTACTTCTAATAGCTTTTCCCTATAGCTTAGAAAAACTAATACCTACATATTGTATTTTTCCCAATAAACTGCCTCTTTTATATTAAAAAATACCGGTTTGATGGTTATGAGACCATCATCATAGCTTCTACCCTCTAATGTTTCGGAAAACGAGAAAAAAAAAAAGGTATTACAATATCGAGACTTATTAACATCATCTCTCCTAACACACAAATAGCGCATAAAAGAAATGAAAGCAATATCCATTGAAGTAATGTCTAAAACCTACTTGTATAACAATAACAGTTAAGTGCCTGCACTCAAACGTACCACCTAGCGTTTTGTAATGATCACTTCAGGCAATCTTCGCGAGATTATTGGTCTGAGACATTCAATATTACTAACGTTATAATAAACTATAAAATTTTAGTACTTTGTCCTTAGTGTGTATTTTGGAGTGGTCCACAAAATAAATGGCGTTTTGCCCTGCACTATAAAGCTGTCTGAAAAGTGAGGTTCGTCTTGTTTCCTTGCAGTTCAGCCTCTTACGGCTTTT
Source organism: Caerostris extrusa (assembly GCA_021605095.1). NCBI lineage: Eukaryota > Metazoa > Arthropoda > Arachnida > Araneae > Araneidae > Caerostris > Caerostris extrusa. The sequence continues at coordinate 26,719 of BPLR01004891.1, read as the reverse complement.
GGGACGGATTGTACTGCCAGTCTTGCTTAAGCTCTGTGACTGTATACAGAAAGCAAAAGGACTAAAATATGTGTATTTAAAGAGTATTAATATTGGGCACCATGTTAACATCATTTGGAGTTTCTTCATTTTCACCGTTTGGATATTTAGTTGTGAAGGCTGGAGTTTTCAATATTTGTCGTGTCGATAGGAGTGTTAGTGCCTAACAACACCAAAATATATATCGATATCAGCTATATAAAACACCTGTTTCATACAGTAAGTTGTTTTTATTTCTATAAGTTTGCAAACAAAAACTTTATATAACATTTTATATATTTGTGGACCATACTTTAAGTGAAAAACATTTTTTTCTCTTTTATAGCGTTGAATTGATTTCATAAAGTTCATACGTATATAGAGTAAAATTGCATTCTTTTTTCCAGTGAAAATTTTGCATTTATAAATTTTTTGAAAATTATAAATATTTCTGTAATTTAAGGGGAAGATTATTATTGGAATCTCTAAATTGAAATCCGAATTTCTTCTTTGATTTAGTTTTTGTCTCTTGTGAGTATTTAAAAATCACTTTCAACTAACTATATTTTTAAATAGCGATATTTGTTTACAATGATTCCTAGTTCTTATGATATTATTTTTATAGTATTTCATTAAAAATGAAATACTACAAAAATCATTGATGGACAGAAAAAAGGAGGATATGGATTGGATTGGTTTTTTTGGTACGGTGTGTCTTTCTACTGTCATTTTGCACACTTTAGCTAATTAGACTGTGACATATAATTTATCGTGAATTCCGAACCACCAAAAGCATCCATGCCAACTACCAGGATTCGGAACCTGAAGAGGATAAAGGGAAAAAAATACTTTTAATACTTTATGCTGACGCGAATCTCTTTCTCCCTACTAATTTTTAACATTAAGCTTATCTGGGATCAAAATAACCACGCTTTTAAAGTTATAAATTTATTGTTTAAATATTAAGCCGGTAAATTTAACAGCTGATCAAATAACTATTAGATGTAAAAGAGCAAAATTGAATTAATCCGATCGCGTTAAAGGAAGTAGCAGAAACAATACAACAGTCTACAAAATTTTCGAGATCTACACATTTGTATACAAAAGAAATCAAGATTTCAAGAAAAGGAGGAGGAGTACGCTTCTTGCCTTTTAGGGCGTTTCATTTCTTTCTCACCCAAGTCTGTAACATTGTTGTATGAATTTTAGGCACAATTCCTTCAAATTATAACCTCTTCTACAAATGTTGTTTTGGGATATTGATTTGTCTGAAGACATCTTTCAATGTTAATAAAATAATGTTCTTTGAGCCGACGACTTCAAATGAGAAAGCTTCCCTCCTTAGTCTGCAAGTTATAAATCTGTAGGATGGGAGGTTTGAGGAAGGTGATTTCAATTTTCCTTGATGCTATTTGACAAAATTTTGAAGACACTTTGTCGTTCGGGTCAGAAAGATGTATTCAACAAAAGCAATGCTAATCATTCCTTTGGTAAAAATGATTGATCAATCCCACAATAAAAATCTCGGTGCATTTGCTCACGTGTCCCATAAGACATTGTTTCATAAGCATTTTTTGTGCGTTTCACTATTTCTTTAACTTTAGCATCATGGATTTACTGCAAAGAAGAGTCTACGTTATCTGTCTGACTGATTACAACTATTTGTTAACTTTTTTAAATGGGAGTAAGTAGTAGACTAATAGTATATTAATAGGACTTTAATTCGTACTTGATTTGATCAATTCATGAATTTGTTTAAAATTATTCGTTTGAAGAAGCTTGTAAGAAAATGAAACCCATTTTGCTTTTTCTATTTTAAAAAACCTATTAACTCTGAGATAATTCTGCTTACATTTTTAATGCATAATTATATACATTTATACACGTGACTTTTTAAAATGTCATTAAATGGAAGTATGACAAGTCACTGCGACATGTTCAAATCCTGGCATTATCCGGATATCACCAAATTGGCTGGAGTAGACATTCTTAGTAGTACCGGAAGATAATCGCCTTAGTATTAAGAATAATTGCATAATTCCTTTTATGCATTTTTAGGCATGCAGGAACTGGACTAATTGCACCTTATTTGTGTGAGAGAAGCTGAAAAAGGCCTGCTGTCTGTTTACTGAAACATATTAGCAAAGTTGAGGCGTTGGTTTATCATTATTACATATCACCAGGCCATAGCCTATATTGACCAATCTATATAGTGCTGACGGACGTTGGTTAAGCTTTCATATCTTTATCGATCCGTAGCCTTTTCTTTGAAACACCTCTCGCTTTCACTTTTTCCTTTTCTTTTCTTACCAATCTTAAGCCGAAAAGCTTCAACATATTCGTATTCCATTATGATATTTAATATTTAAATTATTCATACCAATTTTAAATGAGCGCTGGCTCCACGATTGATTTTCTGAGCGTATTGGCTATTTAAGGGTCTCAGTAGAAAACTAATATTTTGAAATTTTGATGAGGACTGGGTTATTGGCATTGTCCTGTGAGGAACCAAGGTGGGCGGCACCGACGAACACTGTTACTCATTTAGAACTACCCATGGGACTCGTATGGCCCCAAGAAAGATATGTTATGGACGCGAGAGTAATACTACCCCCTGGCGCTCTACAATCATATTAGACCGGGACCTACAGTTTGAAGTGATTCAGCGAACCACTACAGAAGCGCGATCCATGAGGCACTCTGCCGAGACCTATCGCTGATATGGTTGTTTGCTGATAAAGACATTTATATTCACTAATGACTAAGTACTAAATTCTATACATCATTTTAGCTCAAAATTGTTACACTGCTTTCTCCACACGAAAAATGTAAAATGATTTAAAGAAAAGGCTCACACAATAAGTCAATCTTTTTCATCCAAGGATTTGCTCTTTTTCCAATGCAAGAAAAATTACCTGGCGCTCAAATACTATAGTTAAGCAAAATGTTATAACAGAGTCACATTAAATTACTGGGTCACATTATTATATCTTTCCCTTAGATACACATATTAAAAAATAATATTTATAAGTACAATTCAGTGTGAATACAACTTTCCATATTCAAAATAGGCTTTAATTGAAATAAACAGAATCACAGAAAAGCTTTGCATCTTCACACTCATGTTCGTAAAATAAGTTGAAATTTTTTGTATGATTTTTATGAGGACTCATAGAATACTGAAATAATAGGAAATGATTAGCATTGTCTTAGCAGGAAGTATATACCCGAGTTACCCAGCGCAATTTAAAATCGCACTACATAATATGCGGAACTTCCTGTAACTAAAACGGTAGGGTGCCAATGAGTCTTGATGAAAGATTTATATTTATTATTAAAGAGAAATTTTGTAATTTTAAAAATATTTGAACAAAGATTATACATAGAAGATAAAAATTCTTTTTCCTTGAACTATCTTGAAAGTACTTTCTTTTTCTCTCTTATACATCATTATTACTCTAGCAATCCAGCACGGAATATGTTTTATAATTTTGGACATGGAGTCAAAGAATGGTATAATTTTAAAATCTTCTTCATTGGCACAGCATGAGCCCTGCAGCGGAGCCAAGCGGATCGTCGTCCCTTCACGGCAGATTTCCGAACAGGAGATGTTTTTCTTTTCTAAGAGGCGGGTTGTCAGAGCTACTGTACCGACGTTTTATAGTCATATTAGACCAGGACCTACGTTTAAATGAGGATTATGAACCGCTACAAACATCCATGCCGCGGCTTTTTAAACCATGGTAATCGAACTACTTTGAAATGCCTGAAACGTGAAGGTATTCACCAAAACTCACGGCTTTCCGAGGGTCAGAGAAGTAATCGCTCAGCCACCATTTTAATTTAAAAATACTGAGGGCAGAGGAAACGCATAAATTTATTTTAAAGATCTTTGTTCTTCGTATTGTTAGCATTTCTTTCAGAGAATTGTCATTGTATAAAATGGCGACAAATTCTTAAGAGCAAGGGTATTTTTGCTTAATTTTTTCTTAGTAATCTAATGTAATTAAATGATTATCATGATTACACTTCATTGTCACACCATGATTTGTTAACTATTATTTACAAAACATTGTCGCACCTTGATTCCCCAACATTGTCAACCTTGATTCCTTACAACATTGTCAACCATGATTTACACACTATTGTTACATCATGATTTGTTTGGTTAATACATCATAATTTGTTTAGTTAATATGCCGTTAAACAACGATGTATCATTTTAATAAGATTGGTATAAAGTAACATAAAACAAAATTACTTAGGCATCTTCAATGGAATCTCTTAAAATTATTCATGTCCTTTCAATGTAAATAAATATTATTTATGTTTCTTAACTATCAGTAAAGCCATGCATCACTTGAAACTCGATAATCACTACTCCAAGAAATTCCAAATCTTTTTTTTTTATTTGTAATACTATTATTTTTAGATAAAAATAAAATCACGTTATTGTTTTTGAGTTATTCATTTTATTTTTATATATGATGTGATTGTGCATTTCAGTAAAAGGCATTTGTGATATATGTCATTTCAGTGACTTCAGTAGAAGGTTTTGATTTACGAAGGTAAATAAGTTCCGTAGAAATGAATGAACGAATTTTTCAGAAAGAAACGAAAAAGAATGAACGAATTTTTTCAGAATGAAACGAAAAAAAGAATGAACGAATTTTCAAAAATGAATATATACTGCGGCACAGAAAATTTTCGAAGTAACTTCGGGAGTAATTTTCGGGACTTCGTTTTTCGGGACTTCGTTTTTGTTGAGAAGGAAAAAAATTCCATCGTTGCATTTGGCTAGAATAAGATTTCGTTTTTACCTACGTAAAATTTAGTCTGGTCGTGATAAGCAATTCAATCATTGATGATAAAATTGTGCAATTTAGAAAAAGATACTAGTAATATATATCATTTCATTAATTTCAGTCGAAGATTTTGATTTACGAAGGTAAATCAAGAAGGAATCAGAAGGTTACGAAGGAATGAATGAAAGAATTTTTCAAAATGAAACGAACAACATTGAATAAATTTTAAAAAACGAAAATATTCGGAAGTAACTGATTTTGTTTGTTGAGAGGGGAAAAAATCCATCATTGCATTTGGCTAGAATAAGATTTCTTTTTCACCTATGTAAAATTTAGTCCGGTTGTGATAAGCAATGCAATCATCGAAGTTTTGCATTCTTTTGCAGAATAACTGAAAATATACTTTCAAGAATTTTAATTTAATAACAAAACCACTTAAGGAATAACATCACGATCATGGATAGTACAACTTTTCTGAATGAGTTAATTCAACAAAGCTACAATTTGATTCTTGCGGTAACGTTTTTACATAATTTGCTGTATTCACAATAACAGCAATACCATCTGACTAATTAATGAAAGTTGCATTACTTATTTTGGCTAAGGCTTTCATTCAGTTGTCTATCTATAAACATGTCCGATGTTATATCAAAGACAAATGTACCAAAATAACTGATATTTTAAAATCGAGAGATTTCTCTTAAAATTTGACAAATTTAACCAATATAAGGCAATCCTATCACATTATCTTTTAAATTAATATTTCTTTTACATTTAAAATAACGTTATTACGTCTAACATTCAAATTATTCAATAATTAAAAGATTTAAATGAGAGCAAGTTTAGACTACAGGTGGTGCTCGTATTTTGTTTTAAAATGTTAAATATTTTTGGTTTAATCAGTGAAAAAAAAATTCATATATTTTTTTTTTCATCTTTCAGTAATCAGTACAGTTTTAATGCGAAGTTAATTCAAAATCAGGTGCAGCCTGATGGACAATTGCATAACGCTCTGGCCTTTGGTGCTTCAGGTTAGAATTTTTGTTTTGAAAAATGCTCATTAAAACCTTTTCCCCCATATTACATTACATTTCCATTGCAATTGCGTGCAAAAAGCATTTGCATACTTTCGGAAAGTCTAATGCTTTGTCTATTCTAACACTTTCAAACTAACCTGAGAATTTTGCAGTGATCATGCAAAGATTTTTGGTGTTTCAATTTCGAATTACGAGTGCATTAAAATGGCCAAAAACATTAAAACCACCTGCTTTTTAAATGCATTTGTTCTGCATTGCAAAAACCTTTGGAGTAGCCCTGAATACTTGCATATCGTATGCCAATTAGACAAATATATTGTCCTAGTTCTTGTAAATTCATTGGCTGTTACGTCCTTGTTTTCCATTTTCCAAGGGTTTGCCTATATATTAATTCTGAAATATATAGAACAACATAAGGGTATATAAATATCAAATATAGAACAATATAAGGGTATATAAATATCAAATATAGAACAATATAAGGGTATATAAATATCAAATATAGAACAATATAAGGCTATTTAAATATCAAATATAAACAATATAAGGGTTTGTCTATATATTGTTCTATATTTGATTCGTTGTTCTAGGTGAGCTTCTTCCATCAATTTATAGTAATGAATCATGGCATAAGTACATAAATGAAACGTCGCCTAAGTCTCATAGATAAACAACGAAAAGTGGTTATGATGCATTTAACATACCATTACTATTGAAATTATTGGTAACATAAGCAATTGTAGCTCTTACAACCTCACGAACAAGCCAACAAAGCCTAAGATCACCTTTTGCCATCGATGACTCTTTTCAGCCGACACTTTGTCTTGCATGGGATGTTTTTCTTGTTTGTAACGATCGTTAGTAAGTGTTCACTACTGTATATCATAACCAACTGGCAAGATTGGAGTTTCTGAAAAGTTTTTATGCAACCGTATGTTCTTTACTGTCTGTTCTTTGTTGGAGTCCAACAAACATTTCTCATATTGTAACGATACATACTAAGCTTGATAGAAGATTCTCAAATATTTAACTACCACCTCAAAATCCATCTTTTTTCATTTTATTGGCCTAGCAGAAAATTTTTCTGCATAACGCGCTAATGGATTTAGCTGATCGGTGGCCATATATACAGCTATCTTTATCTAAAATGACCTATAATATGTTTCAGAATGTTCATATTAGCACATGTGAATATTATGGTAGCTTCATTTCCTATATTTCTTGAATTTTAGATAATTTCAAACAAAACTATCATGCATGTATCTCTTTTTTTGTTGAAAATTAAAGCAGTCATTTTTTACAAAATGCTGATCATTTTGTTACATTATTAAAATTTAGTCGAAATAACTTATCTATTAAAAAGTAACCCGAATGTTGCTAATAAAATTTTCATGCTTTGATTTATCGCCTTACTTGTGGATCAATGTTTGTGTACTGGCTAGAATGTTATAAGGTAAAAACTTCGATTTCCGTTGGTGACATGCTCTGCAATCACTGCTTTGAAAACTAGCAGATTTTGTAGAAGACTAGCTGGCAGATTATAAAGTAGACTAACAACAGATTAGCAGGTCAGTTATAACTCAGTCTTGCATAGACAGGTGAACTGTGTCTAGAGTTTTCTGACATTATTACAATGCAGTTATGTTGGACTGTTATCCTTGAAAGATCTCTTGAAAGGTATTAGTCTCTTCATTCTTTCCCTTTGTTAAATATATCAGACAATTTTAACATGAGCCCGCTGCCCGGAAATCAATGTGTTTAAAGGGATTGCTCACAAGAAAGCTACCATTTTAATTCAATTCTCTTGTATTTTCTTCTAATTCTCAAATTACTCCTTTTGTATAGACCATTTTAATGTTCTTCAATGTTCTGTTCGATAAAATAAAATTAATCTCATGAAAAACACAAATAACGATGACAATTGAAACATGACTATACTTCAATGCCTGAGTTATACTGAGAACATAAGGAGTCATCGATTATTCCAGATACCATCTTCAATAGCCTACATACACAATAACCTTCAATAACTTGTTAGTTCTATAGCAGTGTCACACACACACATATACACAATGCTCATTGGAAACTATGTGATGGATAAAAAGTTAGAAATATAAGTAGTATTAATACTAAAAGAAATGGCAGTAAGATTAATACTAAAGAAAAAAATAAAAAGGGTTACTTACCGGAACATGAGTGAACAGAAATATCGTTTCAGCAATCTAAATAATAAAAGAGAAAAATAAATAAAAATAGAAAAATAAAAGACATACTTACATTTTTTTTGTTTCACTGTTTGATAAAACATAAGGCAGTATTTCAAAATTTTCAATCAAACTTTAAACTACCTTGAATTTAAGAAATAATTAACGGTAAGACTACCTAAGCATTACATGTTTTTATAAAAGTATGCTGAAACCTCATTTTCAGAAATTTATAAAATGAAATGTGCAAACATATAATATGTTTATCTTCTTTTAATTTCTTGTTGCAAAATAAAAATTTATTAAAGCCTTAACACTTTTCAGACTCAACACTCAATTATCTAACCAATTTCTTAGATAATTTATATAATTCCTAAACTATTTTGATGTTTCAAAATTAGTGCTGGTATCATTGAGAGCATTTTAGAAAAATATCTAATTTTTTTTTTACATTTCCTTTGGGTATTAATAAGAAAATTTCTTTGAGATGGTAAGAATGGAAATCTGGATAGTGGCTAGTTTAGAAAGTCTGAATAGAGTTTTCGTATTAGACTGGCTGCAGATATTATGCAATTGCCAAAAGGAGTTGGAATATGTTATGGAAACTAGAATTTGTTCTAGTATTTTAAACGTCTAATTGTGGTTGTAACATTATGACATCTTTAATGTAAGTGATGAGCCTTCTTCATAATTCATTGTTTAAGTTATAAGTCTAATAAAATCTTTACTAGAGAAGAAATATGTACAAGAAAAATCCTTTATGTTCTTTACAAAGCCTTCGAAGATATTATTACAGGATGCATGGTGAATTTTCTATAGCCAACGTGAGATCTGAGATGAGATGTGAATAGATATTTCGAGCTAGAATATGTGGTACAAAAGGGGATGATTGATGTGAATAGCAGTTTGTCTATGACACAGATTTATCGTTTTTTGTATGTCTTATCCATGTATTAACGTATTTAATCTTGAGGAAAGATATAATGCTATGATATAAATAATTTATAAATATTTTTAAAATATGTTTAATCTTGAGGAAAATTAATTTTATGTCCAATTTATCTGATTTTTAAGTTCATTTTTTTCTGACAGCTTTTCCAATTAGCAACGTGTTTTATTTTATCAATACAATTAAATTAATACAATTAAATTCAATACAATTAAATTAATAATAATTATTTTAATAGTGCATTCGTGTTCTATGTCTATCTGATATTTGAATATCTTGTTTTCATTTCGCATATTACATTTCAATTAATTCCACCATGGGTCATCACACTGCTGTGACATTGTAATTGTGATGTAAAAAGATTATTAACAGCATATATTCTATGGTATTCTCAGTTTAACTGTTTTATAAAATTTGTGTGATGGCCTATGTTGGAATTAATTGGAAATATAATATGCGAAATGAAAACAAATAGGACTGTTAAGGTAAATAACATTTTGATGTTATTTACCTTAACAGTGCTACTTTAAAATTCAGAAGCTCAATGTAATTTCTTGTAGGACGTTAATTGGATCTATGTAAGGGCATACTGGATCTATTTTAGGATCTTTTTTCGAGTCTAGGTTTAATTTTGGGAAGAATACATTTATTTTTTGTAATGTGTTGTTGTCGTATCTCCTGAAGAGTACGAGAAAATCAAATACCTAGGTGCTCCTGAATAATGTTGGCTATGTTGATTACCAGCTCGGAGTATAAACCCTCTTCCAAGGAATGGTCCAAACAATGCATGGTGGTTGCAACAGCTGGGCAATCAAAGACGTGATGAGGAGTAAGCTCGATATCAAAGCAGTTGCCACATTTTTTGGTATTTTTTAACACCATCAGCAGAAATTTTCATATTTTTGTGGTGCTTCATTCTTAATCCTGTGAGAGTAGTAGCTGTTTTCTGTCGACGTTTAGTTCTGTAATTTGGTATTTAGTTTTGATATTAGAAGAAATTATAAGTTTAGATTTTGGCAAGGCATTTGAATCTGCAAGGGAAGTAGGAATGGCAGTTTGATCCAGTCTTCTATTCTTCGTCAAAGAATCTGTAATTTCATTAAATTCCGAATCCACATGAGCAGGGATCCATTGTAGGATGCACATTCTGTGCAAGCAATGGATTTGTTCTAAAAGAGATATATATTATTCAAGATCATACTTGATAAACCTTTATTAAGAGCCTGTAAGGCAGACCTTGAGTCAGGGAAGATAGTAATTCCATTCATTTGTTGTGATGGAGGTAGACTTTGAATGGCGAATGAATGGCCAGCAGTTCTTTTGTGTAGTTTGATGCAATTTTTCAAGCACCGGCAGCAATTTCAATTTTTTTCCCTTCGGGCAGCGTATTATTTTTTGGAGCATATTTCTTGTAATATTATTGACAATAAAGGCTATAATCTTGATAAGAGGAAGCAAGCAAAATTGATTAAGATTTTCTTTGGGGTTGTTGAAACAAATTAAAAATTAAATATTTTCCTGAAAAGAAACAATGAGAGTGAATTTGAAAATTTTGTTAAAAGTACAACATTTAGCAATTTTCTGATATCATGCATAAAACCGGTCAGATATTACTAGATGAAATTATCCTCTTCTTCTGATTTCCCTTTTACGTATATTCATTTTGGAAATACAGATCTGTCATCTTATTTAAAAGTTGCTTGGGAAATCGGACGTAAGTAACTTATCTATTTTTTAATTCCTATATTGTAAGTAATATATAAGAATAGTAATCTCCATCCTGGAGTCTGGGTCATTCTATACTGAGATTTAAAGATTGAATCAAATTTGTAAAGGTTTACAAGATCAGTGGGCAAAAAAATCTATGTATAATTTTTTACAACTTTTTTTTAACTTGAAAGTTTTGTTTTTTCTGCAGTTCAGTTTTTTATCTCATTCATTCCAATTCACAGCAGCAATGAATTATACAATAAAAATTATGGTTGATTTTGACTTATTTTATTTTATTTTTAATTATACTTAATTTATTTATAAAATTCTCGCGACAATCCTTGATGAAAGAATAGAAGACAAAAAATTGATCTTATATTTATAATCGATATTAGCAACACTAGAGTGACATCTCTACAAATTTCTACATCAACAGTATCAGGATTTGAGATTACTATTATAAATTTATAAACACATTTGCTTCAAAAACATGATAGTCTATAGGGTTTAGACATGAATTTTCTAATTTAAAGTTAGAGAGAGTTTTCATTTGAAAGTAGAGTTACATAATGGATTATAAAGGATTGTGTGTGGTCAATTATAAAGTTAAAAAAAAATTAGCATATAATTCTGTGATTAATTAATTTCATGTATATTAATTGCAACAATAAAATTTAGAAATTGAGATCACAAGATTTTTATAAACATACTACTGTGCCCAAAAAGTAAGACCAATTTTTTTTTTTTTTTTTCAAAAACTCTTTATTTATTCTTTTCAAATTTATTTCATCGCCTTCAAACTAATCCCCTCCGGGCACAATACACTTATGCCAACTTTTTTTCGAATCCTCAATGCATGCTAAAAAGTCATCGGCAGGGATGTCCTTCAAAGCGGGCGACGATTCACGTTGAATCTCTTCAATCGACTTAAAACGGTGTCCCCGAGTGGTCTTTTGAGTTTAGGGAATAGCCAGAAGTCGCACGGTGTGAAAACGGTGGTTGTGGAACGATATGGGTTTCATTTTTGGCGAAAACGTCACGAAGAATCAATGCAGTGTGAGCTGGCGCATTCAGTGTTTTTGATATCAATCGAGATTTGATGCGTTTGAGGCCCAAAATGGAATTGACCGATCCTTTTGAAATTCCAACATCAATAGAAGGTCTCTAATTGTAAACCGACGGTTTGCAAGCACTAAATATTTCATTTTTTGGACGCGAGCTCGTCAGTTGAGGTTGATGATCGACCAGAGGGCTCTTCGTCTTCAACTCGTTCTCTGCCTTCTTTCAACTGTTTTTACCACTTGTAAACATTTTTTTCCGATACAGGAATGCTCACCGAATGCCTTCTGCAACATTCTATATGTTTCCTCAAACAAAATTTAATGCAAGTTCTTTGCTCAATTAATTCAGACACTTCAAAATCGCCGGAATCAGTTTTAGCGTCTCACAAAGCCAAGCGTAACTCAAACGCTAATGACTATTTTGACGTCAAATTTCACACAGATGTCAAGGACAGTGGCAGCAACCTAAAAGGAAAAAAATTGAAATTCTATCAGCCCGTGGAATTTTAAATTGAAAATTAGTCTTACTTTTTGGACACAGTAGTATGCATTACTGGTTCTGTTAATTTAGCAGTAAGAAGAAACTACAATTATAGGAGATGGCTGCCATCAAAATAACACTAAGATTGATGACAAAGGGCCTTTCTACAATACAACCTAAGCCTTTATCCTAAATCTAGAAATGAAAATTATTATAAACATTAAACAAAATATAATATTCTTAGAAAATCAGGAAATGCAGTCTGAAAATTAATATGAAAAACTGACAATATTTCAGTATTCAGAAAGATCGGGTAATTTGCAAGTATAATTCAAAATTGAATGCTAAGAAAACTATACTCGAATAAACTTCAGCTGAAATCATCAAAAATTTTTATGTAACCGCTTGGTTGCCTTGAAGAGTTTTTAATCGCTTTGTGAAACTTCTTCTTTTAATCAACTATTTGGTTTTCCGCTAGAAAAATTTTGCTGCATCTTATTTTCCTTTTAATAATTTTAAGATAGCAATGAGATATAGAGATTAATAAACATGGCTGGTTAGAGCAGCGATGGACTAACTTCTTTAGGAGTGGGCCATGGAAAAAAAAGAAAAAAATTTAGGTGGTCAATATAATTTATTCTAAACCTTTACAAGTATCCTACAAACCTTACAATACAATTATTAATGTGATTTACCCCTAGATCAAATAGTATTTACAAGTCTGACTATTACATCGAACATTGTTGCCATTCTGTATCATCCAATATTTCACACTCGGCAGAACACTGTTTTTCATGGAAGAATGACACAATGTCGTCTTTCAACTGCCAAACTCGCTCGAAAATACACCCTGTACTAAGCCAACTTACTTTCGTGAAATAAAGCCCATCATATTACATGGACTGATGAAAATCTCAAAATTGCCTTTGAGTAAATCCACAAGATCGAATAGCATTAACAAGTATCACGATTACCTCGAACACAGGTTTCATATTCAGTGAAGCTTTACACCGGGCACCTTGATGTATAAAGCAATTTAGAAATGTAACATTGTTCCCAGGATAGTTTTGTTAAATTGTCCAAGAAATTCAGATTGTTTTTTTGTTATATTTGACGCTTCGTCGATTTTAATATTATATATATATATGTTACAGGAACTTCCAAAGCTGGAAGCCTTTCCTTAAATTCCAAAAAATATCACATGCCGTTATAGTTCCCTTTAACAACCACATGCATGCCGATTCTTTGATAAATTCAAAATTCTCATTAACACCTCTTATAAATAATACTGTTTTTGAACAGTATCATTTATAATATTGATTTCATCTTATGGAGCAAAATTTAACCTGTCCATTCTTTGACTCTAACTGCGATGTCAGATTTTTATTGATGGCTTCGACTCTAGAAGTTATCGTTTCTCAAGATTAGCTTACAGTCTCAATATCCTTTTTCTTATCTGGACATAAAACATCACAAACTTGGAGCAAGCATTGTTTATCGAACCTCCCATCATTGAGAGCTTTATTACTTTTGGAAATATTGTATGGTACGATGTAACTTGTTTATCTAGTTGCTTTCTTTTTATTTTTACTTTCTTAAAACAATTTTGTCGACGTGATAATTCTTTATAAAGATTTTGTACTATTTGTTTTCTTTCTTATTCGGACATTGCTTCGTAATTGGAATTTTATGCTTTCTTGAGAAGTGACGGGAAATGTTATATTATTTGAAGACTGCTACAGCTTCACTGTAACGACACACTGGTTTATACTTTACAACTGTAAAAAATATTTCCAGGTTCATTCATCTTTAAAAGCCGTACTACTATTATATCATACCACATCATTGTGCCTAGAGCTGAGTTGCCCCTATACAGTAGACATTTGGGGTTGAAATATTTTACGAATATTTACAGTAACCCAAATAAGCATTGCAACACTACTGTTTAATAATTTAACTTTATTTACAATCACGCTATCCACTCGCCATGTTTTCATTTAACGTATTATTAGAACTCTTGCTCACAAATAAGTATAGAAAGACATTTATATATTCGCTATGGGGCACCATCTGTTATCCTTATTCATCCATATTTACTATTATAACTTGTAAAGATAACTTTATTGTGTAACTAAATTAAAGAAAATAAAGAAGGGGAAAAAAAACAGAAAAAATAAAAAGTACTTTTATTCATGTAGAAAGATTATCAATAAACCGAGGAAATTTTAATCGTTTTCAAAAAAATTTTCAAAGGGAGATATAAGTCTTGTTATACTGTCTGTGCTCCTGCCGCAACATAAAGGCACTAGGCGGAGTTCAATGTAAATGTCAATGAAATGAGATAACAGATTTCTACATGGTCATCCCTATCTGTTATGGTACAAAGTCTATAATATACAGGGTAATTCAATGGTCATGGGACACACTTTGTGAGATGATACAGCTTACTAAAACATACATTTTTTATATAGGATCATATGGTCTAAAGTGATGCTTTTTGGGGCATGAACACAAAAAAGGAGACATGAAAACAAAAGCATTGTTTATTTACAACATTATTACAAAACGCTTCTTTGATTCAATCTTCACAATAAATGCTCAAAATTGCAACCACCAACAGTAATACATGATTAGTAGCTTTGAAGAATGATTAGTGAATAGTTCCAAAGATGACAGGCATTTTTGCGCACGTTTGAAGCCGAGATGGATAGACTTAGCAACGAAGTCCTTAATTGAGTCAATTGGAGTCTCACAAATCAAAACACAATGGCAAACACAGAGTAAGAATAAAATGGAGTGTGCATCAGGGTTGCCAACCAGAGGATTTGAAACTTATAACGATACGAGTATCAAATGGTCCAATGTGCTTTTGTTGTTGGGAGAAATTTGTTTGAAAGTGTGTTCGTTCCTTAACGCATCACTTCCAACCATACATGTTTTAGTAAGCTGTACCACCACTTAAGTTTGTTCTATGATCGTTGAATCACATATATATTTTACATTGTATAGCAATATAGTAAATATATTATAATATATTTTTAATTTGCGGCTGGCCGGGGTAAACTTTCAGGCGGGTCGGAGCTGGCCTGCGGGCAGTACCTCATCTCTGGGTTAGAGAATTGAATGATGTGGAATGCTTAACAATATTATTTTCAATCTGAAGCAACAATGCATCAGAATTGTAATTGCAGACATTTAAATTATGATTATTTCTGTCTAATATCCTTCTGATCCGCCTGTTTTCAATTTTATCAATAATAACAGGAAAGAAAGGCACTTATATCTCTAGAGGAATCAACGATTTTGGTTTCCTTCTGGCTTCAAGATAGTATAGTTGTTCTTATTGGGTAATTACGATATTATAAAGTCAAGTTTGTATTATTTTCAACTCGTTTTGAGTAATAGTTATATGCAAATACGTATTATTCTGAATCTACCAAAAAGAGTTTAAAATTTATTAAAACGTTATTAATATTATCTAAAATATCAGATGTTTTCTGTTGAGGAAATTCTTGATGTCTAAGTAGTATAATAAATATGTAGGGTCAGCGTGTTACAAATATCCATCTTTGAGCAAAAGGCTCTTAGAAATATGTTTGCCACTGTGAATGAAAATTGATGGGGGTAACGACGTAATTTTGAATTATATAGGTTGTTTAAGGAGACAGATATCATTAAATTCATCAAGACAGGACGTATGAGGTTTGAGGGGCCGCATCTGCCGAATGAACCTCTCATCTTTAACTTTTAGAATATTCAATTATACACCTTTTTTGGAACTAGAGCTCAGGGTAAGTCCAAGTTGAGATGGACCGATTGTATGGATGCAGATTTTAAAGTTTTAAGAAATTGGCAAACCATGGCAAAGCAGAGTTTGGAATGGAATAAGGTTCTCGGGAAGGTCTTGACCCACCATGGGCTGTCGAGTCAATAGAAGAAGTGTTTCAAAAATATATTAGAGACCTTTACATTATTGCTGAAGCATTAAACAAATAAGATCGCTTCTCATATAAAATAATAGAATTAGTATAACAATACTATTAAGAGAAAGAGTTATATCATTTTTAAATAATCTGTTACTGTTTGCATTAAAACAGAAACCAATCTGGTTATTTTAAGTGTAAATTTCCTGTTAAATAACTTTCAGTTAGGCAATTAGTAAAATATTCTTGTTAATAGACTGAGGTGAAGTAGATTAAAAATGCCCAATTAAGCTGAACTTCACGATTTAAGCAACAGAGATTCTAACTTACAGTTTGGTGTTCAACTGCTCATTCAAAGATTCGTTAAATAGAAAGAATATATTTCAAAACAATTCAATTATTTAAATAAAAATAGTATTCAAATATAGTATTCCTTTAAATATTGGATAACATATTATTAGATTAAGAATATTGGCAGACAACTTATTTTCAAATATATCTTGATGCAGAGAAATAATTTCTAAGAAGAATGACAGAAACATTAACTTATTTTACAAATCGTTTTATTAGCCATTCTAGCGAATAAGGATATCTTGGATGTAGAGGCCAAATAAGCCATAAACATGTCTGAAGATTCATTATGCCCGTATGGTTCAAGAGTAACAAAAAGCTCTAGGATAAATGTTTAATAACTTTGTGTAATGTACGACATTTTTATTAAGGCATGACAAAATAGAAGTAATTCATGAATATTGTAACTGTAAGAATTATTAATTGTTCCTCTTTGTGTCTAGTGTCACCAAAAAAAAAAAAAAAAACATAACTTATTAGTAACGGAAATGTGGAAAATTACCATTGGTCTTTAGATGGCATATTATATTTTGACGTTGCTAAAGTATTTTGGAAACAATTTAATATTTCTAGCATTAAAATATTATTTTTTGAAACTTACTTATAATAAAATATTTTAAATTCGAAAATTACTGTTTTTAGACTATATAATTTGAATTATAGTTTTTATTAGATTTGTATCTGTTCATGTTTATTTTATTCAGTCACATTTCAATTGGTAGCATTTTTTTTAATGAAGTTTTTTGTATTAAAAGACTATAGTTATTTCAGAAATATATTTTTTATGATAAGATAAATTTGTTGTAATTAATTAGATAAATTTATTTCGATTGATACTATAACATTTTTGTTTTATCCTGAATTAGCACACGAAAATGAAATAGTACATTAAATATGCCCAAATGATAAGACATTTTTAATTATTACTAATTAAATCAAAAATCGTTAAGTTTTAAATTTTGCAATTTTTTAAAAGTTAAGAGAAAGGGATTTTGTTTTTGAATTTGATTTACCAATTAAATTTTATTTCGGAGTTGGATTTTTTTTTTTTTCTTTTTTTTTTATTTAAAAATAGAACGAATTCTATGTGAAGAGCAAATTGAAAAATAAAGCATTTAAGTTATCGATATTTGAACTATACTTTTTCCTTTTGATTAAATAACTGTATAATTTTTATCTTGTAATAATTCTATGAAAATATATCTAAATTAATTAAAAAAAAAAAAAAAAAAAAAAAAAGTCTTCAAAAATAAACACCCCATCATATGGCGCCATCTACTGGTTTTGTTTACATCTATTACTCATATACATAAAAATGATGCTAAAGTATAATATTTAAAGAATGAAAAGAAAAGAAACTAATCAAGATGGTTTTTTTATTCGTAAATTAGAGAGTAAAATATGAGAAATTTATTATTTTATAATCTTCATCTCAACATCATTTGTTCTGTTAAAAAACTAAGATAAAGTTACTCTAAAAAATAAAAAAATTTAATAGCGAATTTATTACAACATCACTAAAACAGGTTTAAAAGTTAAATACTGACAGTAATGATAATTTTTTTTTTATAAAAATTTTTGGATTTTTTATACTTCATTTTCCGTAATTGAAGTAATTTTAAGTATGAATCAATTTTCGCAATTATCACCAGTTTAGAATTCTTGTAAGTTAAAAAAAAAGAAATTTATTTTATTCAATAATTAAATTATGTGCAATGAATATAAAGGGTTATTAAATATCATTATTTAATTTCATAAAATTCCCCAAAATTAAATTAGTACAAAATAATGTTATGTAATGTATTCTACTTATAATAAGCTAAATAAATTTATCAGTTCGTCATTTTATTGAGCATGCCAATTAATGATTTTATTTTATATGTGTTAAATTTAAAATGATTTAATTTTCCATTAAAAATATTTTAATTATGAAAATAAATGGACTCACTTTTTAAAATCATTTTAAACCGAATTAAGGCAGAAATAGTTGTACAACGCGTTTTTAACTTGTTATAGGTATACTAGATGGAGCCACAACTTATTTCTGCCCCATAGTTTATATTGAAAATGCTATTGAAACTCATATAAATAATTTTTTATGTGTTATCCTTTTCTTACATAAATTAATCGACGAGTAATGAACGTTTACTCAACATTTTAGCTTGACCTTCATCCACTCAAATTCCCTGGTAAACTGATTGTAAAAAGAAAATGCTGATATAGATTTTCTACGTGTTTTTATAAAATGTTATCATGTAATAGACATCTTATACTTGTATTTTGGTATGTTCAACTGTTAGAATCTAAATCTCAAAATGGAAAATTGCTTGGCAATAAAAGACATTTTCTCTGATTATTTATAGTTAGTCAATTAATCACCTTAGCTCAATAAAAGAGCTAACATGTGACTTAAATTAAACATTGATTCTCCGTAATATTTTACCAAAAAAAAAAAAAAAACCCTAAATCATTTTTGTGTTGAATTTATATATGGTTGATCTATATTAAAAAATGATGTTTTCAATCAATAAAGTTACATTATTGCAAGTAAATGTAGAATACGTATGAAAATAAGGCATAATTCAAATTACAATGGTATGTTTTAGATGTTCTTAAGCATTAAGAAAAGCAATGCGTATCCGTCATAAAATAATTTGCAAACTGCTTATGTAATTTTATAATGAAATAATCTGAATGTTATTTAATAGTCTTAATGATAAGTGAGCGATGAATTTGAATCCTCCTTCCTACTCATGAAAAACCTTTTGAATGTGCTTAGGTCACAGTAATTTTGAATAAATCCCATTTGTTTTCTACCTGTATACGTTTTGGTAATTTTACAATAAAAACTAAAATTAGGCTTAAGGTAATTTCAATCAATTTCATGTATAAAAATCTGTAATCCCCTGTGTGTCATTCAGTTTCTGTTACACTGGATTACATAAACAAACTCCTAAAACAACTTACAAAAATTGAAGAGTGACGAAACTGAAAAATCCAGTTTCGTTCTAATACCACTGAACAAGGACTAAAAACGCATTTTCCAAATTACTTAAAAGTAATGACGTCTAGCATTTCTTGACCTTACAGTAACTTCTTTTCTTGCTTTATCGGGACTTCTAGCCTATTGCCAATTTCACGGTTTTAATTATGAGGAATTCTGCCATGAAATATTAGATTAAAATTTTGTTGGATTATTACAATTAAAAGAAACCTTTTAACTTATTTTCTGTCACCATTTTAACTCCAATATTCTTCTCTTTTACACAAAGGAAAATTAAAAACAAAATTTATATTGGTAGCAAGGTGAACAGCAAATTACCCATATAATCAAAGGTACCCACTAGGTTACCATAGGTACCAAAAGTTACCCACATAAATCAAATGCATCTTCTTCAATCTTGGCTTCTTTAAAAATTCAAATCCAGTGTTGGTAAATTTGTAATAATTTGTAATAAAATTTACTAGTTACAGTCAAAATATGTCATTTTGAGATTTATACCTAAAATGTTATTTTTATTGATATTGAGTTGATTAGACTTGAAGTGTTCAAATGGAGATAATGCTTCATACTTGGATTATTACAATTATTCAGACTGTGGTCTTTGAAAGTTTATATCTACACCATTTTAACTATTATCAGCAAGATTTAAAGGAAGTTACTGACAATTTTATGCTTATTTACTATGAGTAAAGCATTATCAGTCACTACTTAGAAAACTTTCGATTTTTCTTTTCTTTTTTTTTTGAATGTGTGTAGCATGGTATTACTTAGTTTCAAGAACTGCAAATGGTTTGTCTCTCTATGGTCATTTTGTGCACACTTAGGACTAATTAGACCGGAACCTGCAGTTTAACCTGAATTCTGAACCACTAACAAACATCCACACTACCACCAGGATTCGAACCTGAAGTACCAAAGACCAAAGTGCTAGCTAATTGGCCATCAAGGAGCAGAACTGCGAACGATGATTTTTTTCAATTATGCAGAAAGCCAACGTCGAATGATAAACTAAAGTATCAAGTTTAAAAAATAAATTGATGACACAAATATCTTAATTCTTTAATAACTTTGCTGTAAGATAAAAATGTTAAAAGAAAACATTTGATATTATTATTATCGAATGTAAGAAAATTATGTATTTAATATGATTTAATTGAAATTTTTTTTTATAAATCTGTCAGATGTTTGTTGTACAATTTCCAGTTTTAATTATATTTGTAGTTCGATTCGAGGCCAGTGGTAACGTTTACAGTTGGGGTGTAAGAAGACTCAACTGTAATGTGCTAGAGTTGTCCTTTGCAGTCCCATTTCGAAAAATGGACAGTGATCAATGGAGATTTTGTAGTCGTTCCACAATCAGGTTGCGTGGGGGTATTCCCTGTTTTCTTCCACATGACAAAAAAAGCGAAGTACTTGAACCTAAAAGTTATACCTTAAGGTATCATTCCCCCATTTTTCAGTGAGCTTGTTTGAAACATGTATAAATGAAATCTGAGGTCATCAATGTAATAAATAAATAAATAAATAAAATACAGATGGTTATTTTTTAAAGTCTTTCAAAAGGCAAAGCCGTCGAAAGAAAATCTCTGTCTGCCTAAAACTGTTAGAGGTAAACACGAATCTCTGATATTTAAAAAAAAAATCTAATGGAATATTCTCAAGTTATTAGGCAGTATTGTCATGTATAACAGGTTTGTGTTCTGAAAACTTGATAACCTTTTTGCTTGATAGGTTTCAGCAGCTAGTTGTAGTTCTCAATCATGAATTCTTCTATATTTTTCTGTCGTTGACATAACCATTTGTAAATCATTTCGCATGCATAAGTTATGAACAGGTCTTCTCGCTACATTATTATAAAAGAAATCATTATAACCGGTGAATCAGTCTGTTAGTCATACGTAGTATAATTGACCAGATAGAAGCAGCGAAACTCAACCTCATGAACATTGATATCCGTGAACCTAGTTGACAAGCCTCAACTTAAAGGGTAACGCCTTATATACTGCCAGTTGTCAGTCAACCAAAGGTTAAGTCATAACCCATAGCATTTGTTAAAGACCTGTTCTTGGTAGATGCGAGCAAAAGCACCATAAGCCAATTTTAAAAATAGAAACTTTTAAGCCAAATAATTTATGGCTTCATTATTTATGAGTGTCATTGTTTTAATTGTAAAACTAAATGATATGATGATTTGTAATAGAGTCTTAAATTTCTGAACTTAATATTAGTGAAACAATTCCAATGGTAGTGTAGTCTAATTAGCATGGCAAAAGACAAGATTAATGCTAGTGGTGAGTGTTGCAGACACTTCTTTAAGAAAAGGTATGGACTCAGTAGATATTTTGATAGAGTGATCCTTATAGGTGGGTTTTCAAGATTTTCTACTCATACTACTAGCAAGTATTGGGTAATTATTTCCTGTAATATCCTCCTAGAATTCATTACTCTTCCTCTTGTCTTTTGTGGGTATAGTGAGACAAGATTCCCATGATGCACCCTAGATGAAGCTAAATCTGTTACAAATATGTTATATCAGTGGAGAATAATCCTTAAAAAATTCTCCGATATTAAATAGAATGTTTTCAGTTATTCATGAACCTAAATGGATTTTATTTTTGTAATAACTCAGATTTTCTAAAATACTGAGCAGTTTTCTGAGATAAAAAGATAATGTTTCGGAGATAAAAGATAATTTTGAATCCGAAAAAGAAGAAAAGCCTTTTGATCTGTTTCAGATTAAGCTTTTGAGTTTTCTGTAAACGTTTTCCGCCTCAGTAGTCGTGCCACTGTAATTGAGGTTTATTCTTTACAAAGAATTGCAGATACAGAAGCGTGATAGAAAAAGTGCAACAAACATTCTTCAGTGATAAAAATGCAGTAACAAAATATACGCGATAACGTAAAGATATAGGGAAGAAATAAAAGCTTACATTGAATGGCGTATTATATATAATTTTCAAGGCATTGACTACGAGTATTTCTTCACATATCCACATAATTGAAAAGCAAAATAATTAAACAACAAAATGAAATGGCCAGGTTAAACCTTGAATTTCTTTTTCTTCATACAAATTAGCTAAAATCCCAATTATTTTCATTATTGCAATTTCTCTATAAAGGTCATATAGCTTCATTGATATTTTGTGAAAGTATAATAATAGTTGATATCGTGATTGTGATTAATAAATTGTTCAATTAATGCTTTTAGTGTGATATGCATTTTATATAAAATTATCTTAACTAAATTTAAATACGTTTTTCTCATAAAGAAAAATATTCTCATAAAATTGTGATACATATATAAAGTATAGTTTTTGCTTCCTGTTTGAGTTTTAAATTGAGTCCTTTTGTTAATTAATTTCTTTCCAGAAAGTTTATATCAATAAATTTCATTCCAAAAATTGTGATTTGAATTTTCTTCAGATGAATTAAAATTTTAAAATGTAGCCTATATGTTTGGAATTTGGACTTTTATGCATACTGTATATGCTTTATTATTATACATTAAAAATAAAATAAAGTAAGATAATAGTGTTCTTTGACATAAACTTTTAATTAATTTTTCAACCAATATTACCTTTGGTATACCAACACTAGTTGAACACCTCGTTTTTCCCCAAATTTCTTCTTTTGTATAGTTTCTCTAGATTTCAATAAAGAAAAAGTTTCTAGATTTCAATAAAGAATAAATTTTCAGTTTTTCCAATAAAGGATATTTCGGTTCACAACAATTATTTTACATTTTAATCCGGTGTTTATTTTGCCTCCAATGAAAGTTTTTATGGAAATAGGAATGTTAAAGAGATTTGTGCACGCATAAATTAATTATATAGAATATGACACAGGGATAAACGTTGTATATATGATAAACCTATTATTTCATTACCTAATTCCTTTTCTTTGGCTTATTAGTATTCATTTTAGTAATGCATTCATTTATCATTTCTCAGTTTTATGATCCAGAGTCAAATTACAACCAGAAGATAGCTGATCACATTATTCCATTTACTGCTAAAATGGAGTTTTCTCATCTATAAAATAAAGTTATTTTTGATCAAAAAGCTGATTTAGAAGGGTCCTATAATTACCTCTCTTAAGTAAGATGATCTCGTACAGGTGCAGAGTTCATTTAACAGGCCCAATTACAAGATAGAAACCGAAACTTCGTTCCCAGTTTGATCGATACTGTTGGCATGCTGTTGTTACTAGCTTTGAATTCTTGCTGTTAGAACCTTGTCAGGAGTAGCTATTTTTATTGCTTGCTAAGGGAAACTTTAACAGATTGTATAAGAGATTTTTCGAGGTGAACTAAAAGATAAGAACAACTGAATTGTTATCACTTAAAGAGTTATCTATCATAGACCGTTTAGCTTGTCAAATTTAAACTTGTAGCTTTCATTTTATTCTTGTAAAGTAAAAATTGATATTCCATGAAGCGAACATAAAGATCCAATATGTATAAGTCTATATCAATTCAATGGAAATCAATCTCGTGGTAACGCGCTGCTAAAATCTAGGAAGGCTGTGATTCAAATCTTTCGGATACATTACAAAACGAAAAGTCTAATGATGAATATGAAGCGCATGTAAGAGTCTCCGAATTGACAGGCAGGCTACCTGGTGGGTTTTCCAGGTTTATAAATATTCTGAAACAAGAAGAAATAATGAAAATTATAATATAAGTATAAAGACTAAATATGTATAGATATATATCAATTCCAATGATAAAAGAAAGTCCGGTTCAGTGGTCCAATGGTAAACACATATGGCAAGCCTAGGAAAGTTAAAAGATTCAAAATCTTGTTTGGAAACTGATGACTATGACAGCATGTGTATCAGTCACGAATCTGCAGTTAGCTAACCCTATTGTTAATTTTCCAAGTTTATGACATCCTGCAAACAAAAGTTTAAGAAATAAATAAATTAATATTCTATAGAAGAAGTAGAGCAATGTATAAATAGAAAGACCAAATATGTATAATATGTATGCATCAATTCAATGGTAAAAGAAAGCCTGAGTGGTTGGCGGGTGGTAAGGCAAGCAACTAAAATGAAGGCGAAGTTTCAATTTTAGAATCTGTTGGTGCTGTGAAGTGCTACAAAGCTGAAAAGGCCAATGGTGATTATGATAGTTTATTAAGTATATTGAATCGACAATTAGGTTTCTCAAGGGAAATTTTCCAGGTTTTTTCTTCCCTTTTCAAATGTGAGTTGGTTACTTTTGAAAGTCCTTCCAGAAGGGTTATTTGTCCAACCAATTGTTGAATTCATGCATACATACGAAGCTCCTTGATGTTCAAAAAAAAAAATGATAAAAGAGAAGGGTTCCCATGCTGCTGAGATGTTCGATGTATCATATTTAAGAAAAAGTTGAGTCCAGAGAGAGAAAAAAATATGTACTTAATTATTTAGTTAGTTAGGATCATTGTACGATATCCCATGACATAGTCGATAGTTCTCTAAACCTACTTTTTGTTCAGACACTCCAGCTTTAAAACTCTTTTTGGAGTGCGTAGTTAAACTTGATGATTGGGAGTTCAGATTTAAAATTTTACATTTAAAATTTTTCTCATTAAAAATAAATTTAAAATTCTATTGTTTAGAAATATTCTTATTTAAAATATTTAGGCACAAATAATTTTTACATAGTGCGCTTAACTGCATTTAAAAACAATCCGTTATTATAAATTTAAAAATAAAAATCTTTTTGAAGAGTTATGTTATTTTAAATTTATAAAAGTGTCATTAGATCGAATGCTGGCTGTACAACGTTAAAAAATATTCCCACCCTATAGAAAATATGCAAAAAGGATTCTGGCTTAAGAACGTTGCTGAAAATGACCGTTAAAACTCTTTTGCCTTTTTAAAATAATTAATGAACTGACCATAAGGGGCATCTTATTTTATCTTTTATATATCAACAGTTCGAGAAGTTTTCCATATAGTTAACACGTTTCAATAGATCAAGTCACTTGAAGCATCATTTTTAATATGCGCTTTTTGATTAATATTAGCGAGTACATCTGTTTAACTATTTATCGAAGATATTTTCTCTGTCTAGACTAATGTCTCTAAAACCAAGCGCTTTTTAGCTTCTTGGTGTGCTTCGATAAAAAATGTGATAATAGAAGCTTCTAATAACCCACTTATTCAAATCTCTCTGCAAATTACTTTAATTAAATTCACTCCATGCTTACTTTTATTTTTTTTGCTTTTCTGCCCATACAGTGAGATGCAAGCAGACAATTTAACTTATTAGAATATTGAACTCATTTAGTCTCAATTCCACATGTATCATTCTTATGCAATTAAGAATTTAAAAGAGGAAATGTCAGAAATGCTTGATGTTAGTTAATTAAAAAATAATACGTGCTGCAATGATAATTCAGGCAGTTCACTTTTTTTTGACTGAGTAGAAGCTAATTTTGATAAATGATTCATAAACGGCATTGAAATTTATTTACCAGATTTATATTAATACTTAGTATTTTTATGTGTGCTCAATAACTTATAGACCGCTATATACTATAATTGGACTCTTTCCTAGGAAACATGACCTCTTCACTGAGGGAATTTTACTCACTTTTTTAAAAGAAAAAAATATGAGATTCATTTTTAAATTTATAAAAAAAAAAAAAAGAAGCTGTCCATGATTAAACTATATGGAGTTGTCCTTTTCAATACTGTAACCTCGGGATAATGTAGGTCCAAGCTCTTTCTCAGTGTTTTTGGCCAGTGTCCACATATCAACTACGAAGTCGTTCGTTATATTATCGTCGCTTCTTATTGTCTCCTGACATATGCAGTATAATGTCAGGAGCTCTTTATTTAGCTCTTATACCCGGTTCTTATATATTCAATGCTTATGACCGATTCTTATATGTTAAGGCTTATGAAACATATAAATTTAGTGCTTGTTTAAGAGCTACGGTATTAAGTGAATTCTTTCAATTTAATCATGAAATGGTTGAAAATATTACATGCATATTCTATGGTGCGTATTATTTGCTAAGACTTGTTTAAGGAACTGATGCTTGTACATTTAATAAAATTGAAATAAGTATTATAATTTCAATGGAATTATTTGTACTTATTTTGTATTAATTTTAATTTTTTTATAAGTACGCTATAAATTAATAAAAATAAGTATAATAATTTCAAAGCAATGCATGTGGC
>BPLR01004890.1:0-10481 GCA_021605095.1 Caerostris extrusa | reverse complement strand
TACTTCGCAGTACTCAAGTTGTTTCCAACAAACTATTGCGAATGGATAAGATCAAGAAATTTGTTTCAAATAAAAAAATAAGAAGAGAGAATCCACCTATATCCAAGGGGTGACGAACAATGATTGCAGAAAGAGACCTAAAACATGAATCTTCGTTTCCATTTCATTAACTGCCATTATCCCCATAGTGATCGACTCGATCATTGGAATACTCAAGACTGAACTTCGAATAGAGTATTAATCAATTCCTGGTTTTCACTCTGGGATAGAGAAAGTACCAGTGATAGAAGTTTAGTATATAAATCTCAATATAGTAATGTTGTTTTAAAGATAAATAAATGTTTTGCTTTTAACTCTCTTCACTGAATGAATAACATATTTTACACAAATAATCTCAAAATATAAGAAAAGTAAGTGCGTAATAGGTCTATATTGGGGTTCAAGATCATAGTCGGATCTGTTTGTACTAGCACGGTTTCATATTACTGAGTCCCGGTGGTGACATGGTTATTTGTAGGGGGTTTGGAATCCAATTAAACTTCAGCAGCCCCAGTCTCAGTACACCACACCACACCACGTCTAGTGTTGAGCTGCTCCTTACAGTTTGATTAATGATGTGGGCGAGAAGTCTGATTAGGCTCAGGTGAAGCTCTACGGTCATAGGAGACTGGTACCTATGGCTTAAAGTGTATTCCCAGCACTACAAACATCCATGGTCCACCGGGACTCAAACCCGAAATCTGTGTTACTGAGTGCCAGGATAATAAGATAAATATATAAAAATGGCTAAAGAAGGCTCATGACGCTGTTGGACCGCGGATTTGTTAGGCTAGGTTTAAGATATTACAAAGCTTGTTATTAGACGAAATAAAAGTAATGGATATTTTTGCATTTACTTTCATCAAAATAAAATAATACACCTTGCGGAGATTTTGAAGCTCACATATCGGTTTTAAAAAGCAATGAAAATTTATGCCAAAATATATTCGTACAAAATAGGATCAGTTGCAAGGTCGTTAATAAATGACAGCAAAGAGGCACGCCGATGCGCTTAAATGGCCGGCATCATCCCTCTTCTGGTGCTGGATAATCGTCCCCATAGATTCACCTAAATTGACTTCGTGACACAAAAAAATGACGGATCAGACATGCTCATCAATTAGATGCAGCCCAAGTGAAGTATACAACCAATCGGTGCATCCGTTAATTCGGGGGCCGAATTATCTCTCGCGGGAAATAGGCCTCCTCTTACTCATAATCTAACGAAAATTATTTCATGGATTAACAAAGCTAGAGCACATAGAATCGCTTAATTAAAAACGATGGCTCCAAAGAGACAAAAAGTTCATTATCTGGGGGCTTGTATGCTTCTGTTATTAATTTCTGCATTTTGCTTGTAGAGTTGAGATCTTTGAAAATGCTTTTACTCCGCAAACTACTTAAATTATTTTCCAACAAAACTATTACCGAATGGATAACGAATCAAGTCATTTGTTCCAGCTAAAAAAAAAAAAAAATGAGGAAAGAATCCAGAAACCTAAAGAAAGGATAACGAACCATGATTGCAGAAGAAACCCAAAAACTATGAATCTCGTTACCATTTCATTAACTGCCATTATCCCCCCATTAGTGACCCGACTCGGTCATTGAATTACTCAAGATTTAGAACTGAATAGGGTTATTAATCAATTTTCTTTTCTTAGTTGAGATAGAAAAAGTATTCAGTGTTAAAAGTATATTATATATAAATCTTTCTATAGTTATAAGTTGCAATCTAAAAATTATGGGTTTTAATAAAAAGTTTAAAAAAGGAATCTATTATGATATTTTGTTCCAAAAATCGTTATTGATTTCTCTCTATTCTATATTGGGGCCTGCTGCCTAAGTGACTAGCTTAGTGGATGGCACCAGGGTTTGTGACTGCTTCTAGCGGCAGCATCCCCAAAATTTAAACATCTATTGCCGACTGCATTTCTTTGCTATTCCATAAAGATTGGCTGAAAATAAAAAGCCTGCTAGTGTTATTAAGGCCCAAAAACTAAAGAAAAAATTAAATATAATATAAAACAAAGAAAAAAAAATTTATGAATTTAGGTAGTCATTTTAAAAATTGGTTGCACAATGTAGCAGAAAATAACTTAAGAACGAACAGAAAGTATCCCATTATATATTTCAATTACGATGTTATAAATATCATAACTAACAAATAAGTATATTCTCCAACTTACATCCACCCACCCATCCCATGCACAAAAACTAGCGCCGCCCCATTTGTGACGTCAGTGGCAATGGTCGTGCCAGTTCGAAATGTTGTAGGGTTGTCGATTGTTTTAACAGCTGGGTTTTGGGGTATGGTTGAGTTGAGACTTGGAAACACAGGTTTGAGAACATACAGCTTTATTGACACGCGCACAAACACCACACACACGTACAACTGAAGATATACAATAACACATTTAAAGTCATCTAATTAAAGATTTAGAAGGATTCCATTTCTAAGCCGAAAACAAAGATATTTCAGACAGATATCGGATGACAGATTGTATGTTAAGGTCCCTCAGGGTAGCGCCGGTTGCGCCTTACGTCCTCCTAGGGTGAGTCTCAATGCCTACTGATCATTTCTACTGAACGCCACAAGGGGCGCCTCTTACAGTTCGTAGGAGGAAGCACGGTTACAAATGTATGGTTAAATGTAACACAAAAACTTCCGACATAATTAATATTATAAAGCTTAAAAAGGCAACTGCTACATTAATGTTGAAAGAATTTTTTTTTGCTCTAATGCAGCCTGGCAAACACTTAGACAATTGTTTTGGATGCCTTAAGGCAAAAGCTGCATCGGCGTTACTCACTTAGCACTACCTGGGAGGCACGTGTAGCTTGAAAATAAGCTACGGACGCGGAGTAACAATACCCCGCAACGCTCTACTATCATTTTAGACAGGTACCTACGGTAAGTGGTTCCGAACCACTACAAACATCCATAGCACCGTCGGGACTCGAACCCGAAGCCTAGGGTACCGAGTTCCAGAGCGCTAGCCACTCGGCCATACATGTCCCATGTTGAAAGAATTAAAAATTTAATTTTCCAACATCAATAAATTAATCAGAATAAAATTAAACTAATGAATTTAAGCATCTAGTGAAGATTGCAGTTCTCTGACAATTTCACATAGATTGGCTGAAAATAAAAAACCTGCAAAGTAATGTTAGAGCCCTAAAACCTAAAGAAAAAAAGAATTAAATATAAATGTAAAACAAAACAAAATCAATTTAGGGAATTTAGGTAGTGATTTTAAAAAATTAGTTGCACATCGCAGCACAAAATATCCCATTATGTACTTCAATTACGATGTTATAAATAAGTATATACTCAAATTTACATCCCCTATGCAATGCAAACTAGCCCCGCCCCATTTGTGACGCCAATCTATCTTAGACATCCAATTGACAACTTATTGGAAGCTAAATCCTTTTAACGCCATTAGCGGTGTCGTCTCAGAAAAGATGTATTAAGTTTAACTAAATTCACTTAATAGAAAAGAAAAGAAATAGCGTTTTCAAATATGTGAACTTAAAAATACCTTATTCACATATCATAAGACACAACATAATGAATGGGAAAGGTAATTTGCATCAAAAGGTATTTGGAGTGCATTAGTATAATTTTGTTACCCGCTAAATAACTTGAGGCTTGCCGAAAATCCTTTCTTCTCATTATAAGGAATTAAAATAAATTATCAATTTCTATTAAAGGGCTGTTTAAGCTAGAAATTTTATAAAAGGTGTGTTGTTCAATAGTTTTTATTATTTTTTATAGTGGCCATTCATACTTATATCAATTTACTACCGTATATGTGACTTTTATTATTAGTTAAAAAAAAAAAAAATCTTTCAGATCTGTTATCAAGAAATTTGGTAGAATATATTTACATGTTTTTTTTGAGGTAAAGGCAGTAAATAAGCTCTATCTGAATATAAAACTTACGATGTAATAAACTCGAAAGAAGTTTTGATTTGCACACTTCTAATTGCAGATACTTTTCATCAGACGGAGCACTTAAATCATATAAATTTACTACCTTACTTGGACTTTTATTATCAATTGTTATAAACAGGAAATATAGATTATAGAAAAAAATCTTTTTTAGTATCTTTTTAGTACGATATCAAGAAATTTGGTAGAATATATTTACATGTTGTTACTTTTTTATTATCAATTGAGGTAAAAAAATATCTTTTAGGCAGTAAATAAGCTCTATCTGAATATAAAACTTACGATGTAATAAACTCGAAAGAAGTTTTGATTTGCAAACTTCTAATTGCAGATACTTTTCATCAGACGGAGCACTTAAATCATATAAATTTACTACCTTACTTGGACTTTTATTATCAATTGTTATAAACAGGAAATATAGATTATAGAAAAAATATCTTTTTTTAGTACGATATCAAGAAATTTGGTAGAATATATTTACATGTTGTTTTTGAGGTAAAGGCAGTAAATAAGCTCTATCTGAATATAAAACTTACGATGTAATAAACTCGAAAGAAGTTTTGATTTGCAAACTTCTAATTGCAGATACTTTTCATCAGACGGAGCACTTAAATCATATAAATTTACTACCTTACTTGGACTTTTATTATCAATTGTTATAAACAGGAAATATAGATTATAGAAAAATATCTTTTTTAGTACGATATCAAGAAATTTGGTAGAATATATTTACATGTTGTTTTTTGAGGTAAAGGCAGTAAATAAGCTCTATCTGAATATAAAACTTACGATGTAATAAACTCGAAAGAAGTTTTGATTTGCAAACTTCTAATTGCAGATACTTTTCATCAGACGGAGCACTTAAATCATATAAATTTACTACCTTACTTGGACTTTTATTATCAATTGTTATAAACAGGAAATATAGATTATAGAAAAAATATCTTTTTTAGTACGATATCAAGAAATTTGGTAGAATATATTTACATGTTGTTTTTTGAGGTAAAGGCAGTAAATTGCAGGCAGTAAAATCATATAAATAAGCTCTATCTGAATATAAAACTTACGATGTAATAAACTCGAAAGAAGTTTTGATTTGCACACTTCTAATTGCAGATACTTTTCATCAGACGGAGCACTTAAATCATATAAATTTACTACCTTACTTGGACTTTTATTATCAATTGTTATAAACAGGAAATATAGATTATAGAAAAAATATCTTTTTAGTACGATATCAAGAAATTTGGTAGAATATATTTACATGTTGTTTTTTGAGGTAAAGGCAGTAAATAAGCTCTATCTGAATATAAAACTTACGATGTAATAAACTCGAAAGAAGTTTTGATTTGCAAACTTCTAATTGCAGATACTTTTCATCAGACGGAGCACTTAAATCATATAAATTTACTACCTTACTTGGACTTTTATTATCAATTGTTATAAACAGGAAATATAGATTATAGAAAAAAATATCTTTTTTAGTACGATATCAAGAAATTTGGTAGAATATATTTACATGTTGTTTTTGAGGTAAAGGCAGTAAATAAGCTCTATCTGAATATAAAACTTACGATGTAATAAACTCGAAAGAAGTTTTGATTTGCACACTTCTAATTGCAGATACTTTTCATCAGACGGAGCACTTAAATCATATAAATTTACTACCTTACTTGGACTTTTATTATCAATTGTTATAAACAGGAAATATAGATTATAGAAAAAATATCTTTTTAGTACGATATCAAGAAATTTGGTAGAATATATTTACATGTTGTTTTTTGAGGTAAAGGCAGTAAATAAGCTCTATCTGAATATAAAACTTACGATGTAATAAACTCGAAAGAAGTTTTGATTTGCACACTTCTAATTGCAGATACTTTTCATCAGACGGAGCACTTAAATCATATAAATTTACTACCTTACTTGGACTTTTATTATCAATTGTTATAAACAGGAAATATAGATTATAGAAAAATATCTTTTTAGTACGATATCAAGAAATTTGGTAGAATATATTTACATGTTGTTTTTGAGGTAAAGGCAGTAAATAAGCTCTATCTGAATATAAAACTTACGATGTAATAAACTCGAAAGAAGTTTTGATTTGCACACTTCTAATTGCAGATACTTTTCATCAGACGGAGCACTTAAATCATATAAATTTACTACCTTACTTGGACTTTTATTATCAATTGTTATAAACAGGAAATATAGATTATAGAAAAAAATATCTTTTTAGTACGATATCAAGAAATTTGGTAGAATATATTTACATGTTGTTTTTTGAGGTAAAGGCAGTAAATAAGCTCTATCTGAATATAAAACTTACGATGTAATAAACTCGAAAGAAGTTTTGATTTGCACACTTCTAATTGCAGATACTTTTCATCAGACGGAGCACTTAAATCATATAAATTTACTACCTTACTTGGACTTTTATTATCAATTGTTATAAACAGGAAATATAGATTATAGAAAAAATATCTTTTTAGTACGATATCAAGAAATTTGGTAGAATATATTTACATGTTGTTTTTTGAGGTAAAGGCAGTAAATAAGCTCTATCTGAATATAAAACTTACGATGTAATAAACTCGAAAGAAGTTTTGATTTGCACACTTCTAATTGCAGATACTTTTCATCAGACGGAGCACTTAAATCATATAAATTTACTACCTTACTTGGACTTTTATTATCAATTGTTATAAACAGGAAATATAGATTATAGAAAAAATATCTTTTTTAGTACGATATCAAGAAATTTGGTAGAATATATTTACATGTTGTTTTTTGAGGTAAAGGCAGTAAATAAGCTCTATCTGAATATAAAACTTACGATGTAATAAACTCGAAAGAAGTTTTGATTTGCACACTTCTAATTGCAGATACTTTTCATCAGACGGAGCACTTAAATCATATAAATTTACTACCTTACTTGGACTTTTATTATCAATTGTTATAAACAGGAAATATAGATTATAGAAAAAATATCTTTTTAGTACGATATCAAGAAATTTGGTAGAATATATTTACATGTTGTTTTTTGAGGTAAAGGCAGTAAATAAGCTCTATCTGAATATAAAACTTACGATGTAATAAACTCGAAAGAAGTTTTGATTTGCACACTTCTAATTGCAGATACTTTTCATCAGACGGAGCACTTAAATCATATAAATTTACTACCTTACTTGGACTTTTATTATCAATTGTTATAAACAGGAAATATAGATTATAGAAAAAATATCTTTTTTTTTACGATATCAAGAAATTTGGTAGAATATATTTACATGTTGTTTTTTGAGGTAAAGGCAGTAAATAAGCTCTATCTGAATATAAAACTTACGATGTAATAAACTCGAAAGAAGTTTTGATTTGCAAACTTCTAATTGCAGATACTTTTCATCAGACGGAGCACTTAAATCATATAAATTTACTACCTTACTTGGACTTTTATTATCAATTGTTATAAACAGGAAATATAGATTATAGAAAAATATCTTTTTTAGTACGATATCAAGAAATTTGGTAGAATATATTTACATGTTGTTTTTTGAGGTAAAAGGCAGTAAATAAGCTCTATCTGAATATAAAACTTACGATGTAATAAACTCGAAAGAAGTTTTGATTTGCAACTTCTAATTGCAGATACTTTTCATCAGACGGAGCACTTAAATCATATAAATTTACTACCTTACTTGGACTTTTATTATCAATTGTTATAAACAGGAAATATAGATTATAGAAAAATATCTTTTTAGTACGATATCAAGAAATTTGGTAGAATATATTTACATGTTGTTTTTTTGAGGTAAAGGCAGTAAATAAGCTCTATCTGAATATAAAACTTACGATGTAATAAACTCGAAAGAAGTTTTGATTTGCACACTTCTAATTGCAGATACTTTTCATCAGACGGAGCACTTAAATCATATAAATTTACTACCTTACTTGGACTTTTATTATCAATTGTTATAAACAGGAAATATAGATTATAGAAAAAATATCTTTTTAGTACGATATCAAGAAATTTGGTAGAATATATTTACATGTTGTTTTTTGAGGTAAAGGCAGTAAATAAGCTCTATCTGAATATAAAACTTACGATGTAATAAACTCGAAAGAAGTTTTGATTTGCACACTTCTAATTGCAGATACTTTTCATCAGACGGAGCACTTAAATCATATAAATTTACTACCTTACTTGGACTTTTATTATCAATTGTTATAAACAGGAAATATAGATTATAGAAAAATATCTTTTTTAGTACGATATCAAGAAATTTGGTAGAATATATTTACATGTTGTTTTTTGAGGTAAAGGCAGTAAATAAGCTCTATCTGAATATAAAACTTACGATGTAATAAACTCGAAAGAAGTTTTGATTTGCACACTTCTAATTGCAGATACTTTTCATCAGACGGAGCACTTAAATCATATAAATTTACTACCTTACTTGGACTTTTATTATCAATTGTTATAAACAGGAAATATAGATTATAGAAAAAATATCTTTTTAGTACGATATCAAGAAATTTGGTAGAATATATTTACATGTTGTTTTTGAGGTAAAGGCAGTAAATAAGCTCTATCTGAATATAAAACTTACGATGTAATAAACTCGAAAGAAGTTTTGATTTGCACACTTCTAATTGCAGATACTTTTCATCAGACGGAGCACTTAAATCATATAAATTTACTACCTTACTTGGACTTTTATTATCAATTGTTATAAACAGGAAATATAGATTATAGAAAAAATATCTTTTTTTAGTACGATATCAAGAAATTTGGTAGAATATATTTACATGTTGTTTTTTGAGGTAAAGGCAGTAAATAAGCTCTATCTGAATATAAAACTTACGATGTAATAAACTCGAAAGAAGTTTTGATTTGCACTTCTAATTGCAGATACTTTTCATCAGACGGAGCACTTAAATCATATAAATTTACTACCTTACTTGGACTTTTATTATCAATTGTTATAAACAGGAAATATAGATTATAGAAAAAATATCTTTTTTTTTACGATATCAAGAAATTTGGTAGAATATATTTACATGTTGTTTTTGAGGTAAAGGCAGTAAATAAGCTCTATCTGAATATAAAACTTACGATGTAATAAACTCGAAAGAAGTTTTGATTTGCACACTTCTAATTGCAGATACTTTTCATCAGACGGAGCACTTAAATCATATAAATTTACTACCTTACTTGGACTTTTATTATCAATTGTTATAAACAGGAAATATAGATTATAGAAAAATATCTTTTAGTACGATATCAAGAAATTTGGTAGAATATATTTACATGTTGTTTTTTGAGGTAAAGGCAGTAAATAAGCTCTATCTGAATATAAAACTTACGATGTAATAAACTCGAAAGAAGTTTTTGATTTGCACACTTCTAATTGCAGATACTTTTCATCAGACGGAGCACTTAAATCATATAAATTTACTACCTTACTTGGACTTTTATTATCAATTGTTATAAACAGGAAATATAGATTATAGAAAAATATCTTTTTTAGTACGATATCAAGAAATTTGGTAGAATATATTTACATGTTGTTTTTTTGAGGTAAAGGCAGTAAATAAGCTCTATCTGAATATAAAACTTACGATGTAATAAACTCGAAAGAAGTTTTGATTTGCACACTTCTAATTGCAGATACTTTTCATCAGACGGAGCACTTAAATCATATAAATTTACTACCTTACTTGGACTTTTATTATCAATTGTTATAAACAGGAAATATAGATTATAGAAAAAATATCTTTTTAGTACGATATCAAGAAATTTGGTAGAATATATTTAGTTTTTTTTTTGAGGTAAAGGCAGTAAAAATAAGCTCTATCTGAATATAAAACTTACGATGTAATAAACTCGAAAGAAGTTTTGATTTGCAAACTTCTAATTGCAGATACTTTTCATCAGACGGAGCACTTAAATCATATAAATTTACTACCTTACTTGGACTTTTATTATCAATTGTTATAAACAGGAAATATAGATTATAGAAAAAATATCTTTTTTTTTTTAGTACGATATCAAGAAATTTGGTAGAATATATTTACATGTTGTTTTTTGAGGTAAAGGCAGTAAATAAGCTCTATCTGAATATAAAACTTACGATGTAATAAACTCGAAAGAAGTTTTGATTTGCACACTTCTAATTGCAGATACTTTTCATCAGACGGAGCACTTAAATCATATAAATTTACTACCTTACTTGGACTTTTATTATCAATTGTTATAAACAGGAAATATAGATTATAGAAAAAATATCTTTTTTAGTACGATATCAAGAAATTTGGTAGAATATATTTACATGTTGTTTTTTGAGGTAAAGGCAGTAAATAAGCTCTATCTGAATATAAAACTTACGATGTAATAAACTCGAAAGAAGTTTTGATTTGCAAACTTCTAATTGCAGATACTTTTCATCAGACGGAGCACTTAAATCATATAAATTTACTACCT
>BPLR01004889.1:0-76612 GCA_021605095.1 Caerostris extrusa | reverse complement strand
GCACAATTGCTTCGAACCACTTCAAACATTCATGGCACTACCGGGACTCGAACCCGATACCTGTGGTATAGAGCCCCACTCTGCCATGAGAAAAACAGTTTAAAATGTCATAATATTTATAATAATCGAAATTGTTTTATGTATGTTAATTATCCAAATTAATATTTTATAGTTTTTCTTCCGTCAATTATTTAGCTTTTCAATGAGTTATTGTGAAACTTGCATGATAATATAATTTCACAACAAAATCGGAAAGAAAAGATTACAACTTTTGAAAAGAATTATCTTTTAGAATCTTTGTTATGCCCAGTCAATTTAAAGCTTAATAATATTTGTCGAAAACTTTTTCACGTCAATTAGCTAAGCTGGCATTTCTTAAATGGTTATTCAAGAAAGGGTGTGGGATTTTTCTCATATTTATTTAGACCGTAACGTTATTTCTTATTTTACCACTCCTGCGTGTAAAAGAGCCTTCCCAGAGCTTCAAATTGATATTTCCACTAGAATGCTCAACTGCACGCAAATGTTGAATAGTATACACAAAGCAAATTAGAATCAGAGTTGATCAACACACCATAATCTAACGATTACTTATTTGAAAAAGTAAGGTTAGGATTTTATGCAAAACAGATAACAGTTTGAAAATATAAGGACAATTTTTATATTTGATTTAAAGCTAATTTTATATTCTAAAATGACGTAAATATAAAAGGTGTATTAAAAAGGATGTATCCACAACAGAAATAAATATGTGAATTCACTACTGTTTTCGAAAAGGAATTTTTATTCTTATTTAAACATTTTAAAAGTTTCCAGAAACCTTTAAATCGTTCAGAACACTTTTAAGAAGTGAAACATATCAGAATATTTCAGAAAAATTTTTAAAGAAATTATCAGTAAGCAGAATTACTTTGTATCTGTTTAAATGCAGGGTTTCTTTTCACGATAAAATATTTACTTTTAATATCTACAATTTGTATATCTACATCTGTTTTGTTTTTGAAGTAAAATGATTTTAAATATAGTATAGAATTCATTCTATTCAGAATACTTTGAGGTAGATATTTTTATATTTTTGAAAATAATTTAAATATAAAAAATTCCAAGTATTTAAATTCATATCCATGTTAATAATTTCTCTCTTTACATTTTTATCTAGAAATAAATCACACTAATTTCAGATAATAAATTGCAATGACTCCCACACAAGAATATCTATAGTTATTTTTTGAAGTAAAGATTTTAAATATATTATATTATCTATTAAGAACGCTTTTACAATTTTTTTTATTTTGTTTGGAAAATAATTCTAATAAACAAAAAATTTTCCAAGTATTTAAATTATCCATGTTAACAATTTCTCTGTTTATATTTTTATCTAGAAACAAGTAATATAAAAAATTTTTAAGTCAATTACTACTTTTTTTCACTATATCATGAAAGTCCTTTGGTAAGTAATTTCTTTCATTTCATTTTAAGTTTATCTGGCGCCATCTATTGGTAGATATATGCAACTTAACTAAAAAATAATAATAAATTAATTAATTACATTTACTGAATTAATATTTGAAAAACTGTATTAACATCAGTGTCATCCACTAAAGTTAAAAAAATATGTTTTGAACTTGAGTGGAGGAATAAAAAGCATTTTATGAACGATTAAATATTTGACAAGATATATAGGGAGAGTGTGGCTAATAGAAGGAATTGAAATAAATCAATTAACTTCAGAAAATACCCCTTCAGACTTTTACTCAAAATTTATACATTTGTTTTGCTTTTTGAAATGTAAAGGATTTTAAATATAATATAGAATTATCTATTTTTTTTGAAAAAGGTTTTCTCATTTTTTGTAATTTGTTTGAAAATAATTTAAAATAAAACGAAAAAAAAAAAAAATTTTTTTCCAACTAGTTAACATATCCATACTAAAAATTTTCTTTTTATCTTTTTGTCTATAAATAAATCACATTAACTTCGAAAATAAAATTGCATGACTCCTACACCAGAATAGCGGGTATTTTGGCGCTTTAATGAGAAATTCCTATATTTGCTTATTTTATGGTTCATCTCCTTCCCCAAAATCGTGCTGCAGTGGCTGCTTTGGTACACACTGTTTTTCGCGAGATTTACAGCTCTCGTTTACAACCGTCTGTGTAGCCTGTAATTATGGCAATCGTCTTTTATTCTCAGGAAATTTTACCTTTTACTCACGC
Organism: Caerostris extrusa; assembly: GCA_021605095.1. NCBI lineage: Eukaryota > Metazoa > Arthropoda > Arachnida > Araneae > Araneidae > Caerostris > Caerostris extrusa. The sequence continues at coordinate 74,396 of BPLR01004889.1, read as the reverse complement.
GAGAAAACCTCACTCAGAGAACTGTCTTCTTTGTTATTGAGGTGCTGCTATCAGGCACGTAGGGATGACATGTTAAATTTTATGATGCGCTTAAATATTACGCGTGATATATGTAGGAGGAAACAGGGTCCATAGATTGATAGGCACTTCATCTATTATCAATCCATACGTAGATAAAAAGAACAGGTTAATGAGTGAGCTAATGTTTTGGTAGAGGTTCGATAAATTTAAAAATAACAAAATAATGTATTGTTAAACATAAAAATAAATAAATAGAACCAATTAAAAATATTTTGGCAGGAATAAGCTTTTAAGCTAAATAAAAGCTTGTAACTTGCTTGTAAATCGTTTGCATCAAAAATATTAATTTATTAAATTTTATTTTTTATTTTATTGTATTATTATTATTTTTATTATTTACAATGACATATTAAAATCTTTTGGCAGTAATGTTATTTTTTATTTATAATAGTGTGCAGTTAAATGCAATAACTAAACATTCACCATTATTACAGGAAAACAAACATTTAATGTAATCACAAATTTAAAAATTACTTGAAATAAGCAGCGTGTAAATCGTTTGCACACAAATAGTAAATTATTAATTTTTTTATTTTATTTATTTATTTATTATTATTATAACTATTATTATTTTGTAAAAACTATATATTATACTTTGTTGGCAGTAATTTTATTTTTATTTACCGCAGTATCTGGTTAAAGGCGATAATTAGTCATTCATCATTATTACATAAAAATATACATTTAATTCAAACACAAATTAAAAATTACTTGAAATAAGCAGTTTGTAAATCGTTTGCATCACAAATACAAATTTAATAATTTTTTTATTTACTTATTTTATTTAATTATTTATTTATTATTTTGCAATGGTATATTACATTTTTTTACTGTAATAGAATTTTTATTTACCATGGTATGTGGTTAAATGCAATAACTAGACGCTCACCATTATTACATAAAAACAAGCATTTAATGCAAACGCAATTTAAAAATTATTTGAAATAAGCAACTTGTAAATCGTTTGCATCACCAAATATTAATTAATTAAAATTTTTTATTTACAAAGGTACATTAAAATTTTTTGGCAATAATGTTATTTTTATTTACCATAATATGTGGTTGAATGCAATAACTAGACATTCACCATTATTACATAAAAACAAACATTTAATCTAAACATAATTTAAAAATTACTTGAAATAAGCAGCTTTAAAAATTGTTTGCATCACAAATATTAATTAAAGTTTTTCTTATTTATTTTCAACGATATATTAAAAATCTTTTGGCTATAATGTTGTTTTTATTTACCATAGTATGTGGTAATTTGCGAAAACTAGGCATTTAATGTGAACACAATTTAAAAATTACTTGAAATAAGCAGCTTGTAAATCGTTTGTATCACAAATATTTACTAAATTTTTTTTAATTACAACGATATTACGCATTATGAGATTTTCACTGATTTTCTTTGAAAGCATGCTTTTATGGCTTTTAGAAATATGGAGGTTTCTTTTTTTTTTAAAGTCCAATAGCATACGTTTTTACATAAAAGCATATTATAAAAAGCATTTCTATTTTTGGTGTGATGAAAAATTAATTATAAGTAGTTCTGAGTAAATTTCAAACAAAAAAAATTTTTTTTAAAGGTATGTTGGAAATAATATTAAAAATAAAATTTCAGTGGAGATATTTTCCAATTTCTGGCAACCTTATCATAAATGTTTATAAAACACGAGTAACACAAAATCATTGAAATATATATTCGTTTGAAAACAAATACTGAAGCTTTAACTTTCGAATGAATTATCGGCAAAATCGCAGAAGGGCCGTTGGCATATGACATCAGAAAGGTTAAAATCTAGAATACTTTACCCTGAGAAAGTCGCCAATCTTGCAACCCGGAATATTTCGTCGATTTCTTTGGGGTTACAATACTGCATTTAGAGGAATTCGACGTCTTCTTTTTCCGAACAATATAATGGCTATTTTATTGTTAAATTGAATGCTATTTGCAGAATTTTTTAATTATGGTAAATAAGAATGGAAAAAAATGTTCTTTTTAAGTAATTATTCCGATAAATTGTTGATTATTCCGAGATTGTTCTTATTACGTATGTCGACTATAACTTATATTTGATTATCACATTATTAATATTATTATTATTATTATTTTTTTTGCTAGTGACATAATCATGTTTTTTTTGGGCAACTGTTATTTGAATTCATGAGGAAAAAAAAGCTACTTTTTAATTTTAGAACATTAGTTCACGGAAAAAGCTACTGGAACGTATTAAACTGTGGTTTTGTGATATTGTTCATGTTTTCTTCGTTCAATTAATATAACTATGCAAGGACAGATTTTAATGAGGTAATAAAAAGATCATATTCGACTCCAACAAAGAATATATATATCAGAATAAAATGTAAGTTATTCTCTGATACTTCTTCTTTTTACTATTTTTATTAATATTGTTTTATCATTCGAATTCGGCATCGTAAACAACATGAAATATTTTTTTACATAATAGAAAAAAAAATTGTTTTGGGCTTATTAGCGAATAATTTTGGCGTAATTTTATCGTGATAGCGATTATTATCGTTGTTAAAATGATACATTTTTGTGAGTTAGCAAAACAAAATTCCACATAATAATTTGGCGTTAAAGCAATAAAATTTGGCGTAAAAGTAATTTAGGAATACATTTTTGGCAAAATAGTGACATATTTTGGTGTTAAAGCGATAAAATTTTTGTGTAATAGCAATTTAAAGGAATAAATTTTGACGTGTAACTGTTTGGCTACTATTGTTGACATAATAGCTCTTTTTGGCAAAATCGAATTTTGAAACGACACCTAACTTCGGCAGCCATTTTTTTTTTTACTTGGCGATTTTGCATCCTAGTGATGGATTTTGGCGTAATATCGTTTTACCGCGAAAACTAACTGCTGCATTCATTATTATGTTTACTTGGCATCCTGGCGATGCATTTTTGCACAAAGGGTACAGGATTTTAGATTTTACTGTCAAAAACTCTTTTCGTCAAAGTGTACAAAGTAAAGGGTTGCAATTGAAAGTGATGTGAATTGCAAACAGTACAAAGAAATACGGGGGATCACATTTGAGAACTTATCGCCACAAAAAGTCGCTAACCCCCAACGGCCGCTATTTTCGATTTGGCTGAATTATCTTTCGAATAAGATATACATTTGAAAATAGATATGAATAGAACATTTTAGAAACAGAACATAAATTATTAGGTACTTACGTATTAACGGTACCTTGGCGACAGTTGCGCCAATAAAGAGCACACGCGCCAACCGCAGTTACAGATTTGCCGTCAATCTACACTTACAATTTTTGTTCTAAATAATAAAATATATATGAAACACTTCATTTAAAATCAAAACGCTTTCAAAATATTTTTATTCCAAATAATAAAGATTGGCGACACTTAAAAACCGCCAAGTCTGTCGCCAAGGTATCGTTAATACGTAAGTACCAATTATTATTTGAGCTGTTTTCTTTGAAAGTGGTGTCAGTCCATTTTATATTATTTAGAGATAATTAAGGTTTTTATTTGAATGGTTTGAAAAATATTGGTATATGTTAATATGCCAATTTTATGCTTTTTTAAGTTTATAATGTGATCGTTTTTAAAATATTAGTTAAATGAAATTTATTTTTAATTTCTGAAATTTATATGCTTTTGATGATCTCAAATGTACTTGCACCACTTTCAAAGTCAACAAAATCAGAATGTTATACATTTATGAAATATTAAATATGGGATTTCAATTGAATCAAAACAATTTTTTATAAAACTTTTATTAAATATGTCAAAAATGATACGTCCTTTAAAATAATAATAATAAAACACTAAATTTAATTAAAATATAGAATGAAATGTATCAAAATAAGAGTTTATTTTATAAATACCTGCGTGAATCACTGTCTAAGGTGATTATAGATTATATAATATAAAATATACACTTGTTATAAACTTAACAATTAGTAGTTTTAGATATAATTGTGCTTATTTACTTCAAACTAAGTAAACGAAGAGAATACACCACTAATAGTTTTATCAACTCTAGCTATGAAATCCTTTTCTGACGGTAATTCAGAAGTAAACAAATAAATTCAATGAACGAATGAAAATTTTTATGTCATTAACAGTGTTACCACACGTACAAAAATAAAGTTGAGAAGTACTATAATTTTTCATCTAAATATTATATCTGCACCACTTTCAATGAAAGTTTATATATATGTGCGTGTGTGTGTGTGTAATTATAATTATAATTTCATTAACTACGTAAATTTATATTGAAAATTTGAGGGATTTTTTTTTTTTAAATTATAAAACTATTTATAGATAAAAAGTTCATATCAGATTGTATTCATTGTTATCATCAACGTTAGTTAATCATTGTTATCATTAACATTAGTTAATCATTGCTATCATTAACGTTTAGCAAGTCTAATTTTGTCAAAATTAGACTTAAACCACTTTTCATGTCATACCCATAAACCCTAATTCGTCTTTATCAAAATAAACTGCTAAACAAGCATTCCATTTTTAAATTTCAAAGAATTGAGGCTACTAATGCAAGAAAGTCTTATTTTGTATAGTTACTTATTTATTGAATAATATTTATCATGAACATTATTCAATTCAATATCCATGAATTTAAAAATTTTGAAACGAGTAACATATATAATTTATTCTTTTTTTTTTTTTCCAAACAAAGAATTGAAAAATCTTTTCTATATACATTCGTGTTAAATAACATACAAACAACGGCTTTAGATTATTAAAATAAGGGAAAAATAAGAAAATCTATTATGGAATTCTATTTAATTGAATTTAATAAAATTTGCAAAAACATTAATTAAGCAGCTCTCCACAAACTAGAAAAATAAACCAATAGACTTATTTTCCCTTTTATATATAAAATAGCCTAAAATATAGTATCTATGTTCAATGTGTTATTACTTTTAATCTGACGTATGAAAAAATTATTGAAGTACAAATTTTTGGTTATACTCTTTTGGTGTTATATAGTTTATATATTTTAGTGCTCAGGTCGGACAATGAGATTGCTGCAAGTTTGGGAGCACACAGTTTTATTAGCGCACGCACAAGCAACACACACATACAAGTCGAGAACACAATATTTTAACGCATTTAAAGTACACGACAGATAATTTTTTGAAAGAAATTCCACTTCTGAGCCGAAAAACACTACTCGGCTATGCACAGATTGCACGAAATTTTGCTCTCCGATGAGAATTTCGAGGACGATTGACCAGTTTTCCTGAATATCGTAGAAGGTATATTTTCATTTATTTTCATTGAATATTTATATATATATATATATGTGTGTGTTGATAAATTTTGAAAAATTGGAAAAAATATTACTGTAATCGTGAATATATTTATCAACTATTTTATGATTAACAAAAAGAAGTTTACTTTTAAGCAATTTTTTAAAAATAGATTAGCAAAATATTTAAGAATAATATTATAATTATTATTATTTAAAAGACAAATAATTGCAATTTATTATTATTTTTATTGTACTAAATTAGCTGAAATGAAAATTTATTATTTAAAAAGTTTGAAAATTTCAAAGAGCTCCTTTATTTATTTTCTCATTTAATGCTAATTTTTTTCCAGATTTAGATATGCAAAGATTATTAGTTTCCTATCGTCGAATGGAAAATCTAGCAGACAACTTTAAAAAAAGATATCTGAATTTAACATAACCTTCTTTTTTCTTTCTCCCCAAAAAGGAACGATATTTTATCATCTGAAGTCGAGAACACGGTTTAAATGAAGAATAATGGTAGAGGATTTTATTTCTCCCTTGAGCAAAACACCTAAACTCGACTAGATTGCACGTGGCTTTCCAAAAAAGATCTCAGGATTTACGAATTTGGAATATTTTATACATACGAATGGAGAATACTTACTATAATTTTCAAAGCACCAGAATATATGACTGAAAGGAAGTCATTACATATAATACATGTTTTTAGCATTTAAATACTTCAAATGCATAATTTAGCAGGGTGGTATTTTCAAAAGTAAATCTTCCGCTACGTTGCTTAGCTTAATAAAGGACAAATAAATGGGAAAATTTCTTTATATTATTTTTATGAAGTCATTATATCGAAATTTTTATACTGTATCCCTTTTTATGTTAAATCAAGCAATTTTAATAGATAAATTTCATAGAATTTAATAGATTAAAATACTTTATTTTAATTATAATATATTTTTTATTTACTATTATTTTAATATATAGAATATATAATTTTATTTAATTAATAAAGTATATTTTATCATCTTGTCATTATTTTTTAAATATTTGTAGCATATTTTTAATATATATCAGATAATAGTTTCAAATGAATAAATAAGGCAGATTATTTAAAAATATGTATTATTATTCAAGCAAATATTAATGCATATCTAATATATCCTTTTTATGTTGAACCATGAGATTTTAATAGATAAATATAATAGAATTTAATGAAATAAAATACTTTTATTTTAATTATAATATATTTTTATTTTAATTTATAGAATATATAATTTTATTTAATTATTAAAGTACATATCATTTTGTCAATAATTTTTAAATGTTTAACATATTTTTAATATATAGTATATAATATTTTCAAAATATAATAGAACGAACGATTATTTAATTAAATAAATAAGGCAGATTATTTTAAAATATGTATTATTATTAAAGCAAAATAGATTAATATACATCTAATGTATCCCTTTTATGTTAAATCATGCGATTTTAATAGATAAATATAGAATTCAATTTTATTTTAATTATATTATATTTTTTAAACGTCTAACATATTTTAATATATAGCATATAATAATTTCAGATGAATAAATAAAGCTGATTATTTAAAATTATGTATTATTATTGAAGCTAAATAGATTAATATATATTAATTAATAAATCATACCTAGCATAACTGTTCCGTTACCCAAATAATGTATAAATGAAAATAATTTAAATAAATGCAAGCTATTGTTAAGAAAAATCTCAAATACGTTTTAAAATACTTCATTGAAATGTAAATTATCTAGGAAAGTACTTGAATTATTAATTTGTGAAATTATGTCTGTATGAGATTTCCATTTATTTGTATATTAAAGAATTATCGTTAAAATTAAAAAAAAAATGTAGTTCTGCAAAAGAAATAATTTATTTTTTGTTTATACTTGTAAACTTAGTATAAACTGATACTTTACGAAATGTAAATTATTTTAATTTTTTAAGTGTTTAAATGTGAAAAATACTTTAAAACTTTCTTTTCATAAGAAAAATAATAAAGAAAATGTTAAAGCTATTTTCTTTTTTATAGCGACACGTTTTGTGGCAGACGATCTTTTGAAAATTGACAAATAAAATAGTCATAAATTCTCTTGCTAGTGACACCAAATGTGCCGCCAATGTTTCAATTTGGCGACAATATATATATATATATTATATATTTGGATGGGGCACTAATTAAATAGTGCATTATCATCAAAAAGTTAAATAAGATTACAAACTATGAAACTGACAGTTGAAATTAAACAATTATTTACAGATTTTAAAATATTTCTAGAAGGGGAGGGGGAAGGCCATATCTGAGTTTTATTATTAATATCGAACAGTCAAAAGAGAATTAGCATCGCAAATAATGTTGCCTTTTGCAAATCTATAAATAATATTAACCAGCTGGAAGTATAATTGTTGAAGCTTCTTAGAAAATCTGAAGCGTAATGTTTTTTACGCTTTCAAATTGACCAACTTATTATAACTATAATTAAAACTTATTATAATTACACAAAATAAGCTGTTTTGCAATCTATAAACTATATAAAACAATTATATATAACTATATAAACCAACCATAATATAAATTATATAAAATCTATAAACAATATAGTAATAATCAGCTGGCAGTATAGTTATTGAAGCTTCTTCGAGAACCTGAAGAATATTTTTTATGCTTTCCATTTTCCCAAAACTTATAATAATTATAACTAAAACTTATAATAATTACACAAAATGAGACGTTTCGAAACTCTTAAATAAAACCATGGCAGTATTAATGATTCATGATTAAAAATACGATATTTTTTAAACAGATTTTAAGCTTAAATTTTATATTTTTATTAATAATTATAAAAATCTAGAAACAATAGTAACCAGCTGGAAGTATAATTGTTGAAGTTTCTCAGAGAACCTGAAGAATGTTTTTATGCTTTCAAATTTACCACTTATTATAACTATAATTAAAACTTGCTACACCTATACAAAAAAAAGATGTTTCGAAACTCTTAAATAAAATCATGGCAGTATTAATTATTCATGATTAAAATTAAAAATATCATAATTTTAAATACTTTGATATTTTTTATTAAATTAAAATAAGGATTATTAAAAATATGATATTTTTAAGCAGATTTTAATCAAGAATATGAAATTTTTTTATTAATTAATAATCAATATAGAATATAATTATATTAATATTTGAACTATAACCGCTTCAAAACACCACTTATTAATTATTGTCATAATGCATTTTTAGCATAATGTTTTTTGTATCTCATTATTTTTCATATGCAAACGCACATTTAAATGAACTGAACAGACTTTATCTGAAGTACTTTTTTTTTTGTTCCTAAATAGTGCAAAAAAGTATTCATGTAGGCAAAGAACGGTTTTTATACGAAATGTGTCAACAGCACTTAAAATAATTGAGAAATCTTTTCTTCTCTAAACGGTTTCAACCGCGATGCCGGCGTCGAATTACGTCGAACCGTGAAGTAAAACAGTTTAAATAAAACATTAGTTGCAGTTACAGTTAAGCGCTGTTTTTTTTTCTGTAACGGCGGATAGAGTTTCAGTGCGCCCTCGTTGAGAAAAGTAAATAAATCAGAGTCGCATTCATATAAGCGATTTTTATTTCTCTTTGTGGTTGTGTGGGTTTGTAACTCTTAACATGCTTTAAACAAATTAAATTTTCTTCTGTGTTTTCTACGCTTTATGTTGTAGTTGCTGCTCGCAGATTGCACAAGGCTTATTTGAATTGTCTAGATACGAAATTATACGTCTTTTGAATTATTTATATTATTGAAATTTTATACTAAAATTATTATACTTAACTAATTACACTTAAAAATTATTTATATACTTCTTTTGAATTATTTATGTTATTGAAAAATTATACTAAAATTATTATATTTAATTATTATACTTTTAATTAATGTTTTAAAATTATTTATATACTTTTGAATTATTTATGTTATTGAAAAATTATACTAAAATTATTATATTTAATTGTTATACTTGAATTAATTACTCTTAAAATTATTTATACTATACTTCTTTTGAATTATTTATATTATTGAAAAATTATACAAAAATTATTATACTTAATTATTTATACTTAAAATTATTTATATTCTTGAAAAATTATACTAAAATTATTATAATTAATTATTATACTTAATTAATTATATTTAAAATTATTTACATTATACTTCATAAGCATAGAAAATAATAAGGAAATAGAAAATAAAATTTGTACTGGGATATTTTTAAATTGGATAAAACTATTTTTATTCATATCATGTAATGTTTTAATGATTTTGATAACCTTTTTTTTTCAAATAGAAAAACAAATAATTGCTAAAAATAAGTTTTATAGTCAAAATATAATGAGAGAAATAATTTATACTGAGTAATAATTTTTACTAATTTAATACTAATAATTTTTAATGAGTCAAATCTTACTTAATATTAAGAACATATACAATAATTATGTTACATTTGTTTTGTAAATTTTTTTATTTAAATTAAAAAAAAAAATTAGTTGTGAAATTTAAAATTTGTTTTGGTTTTCTGGTAAAGATATCGAGTAGAAATACAAATCTGCTTTTTTTCAGTACGAAAATACATAAAATGTATGCATTAGTTAATAAAGGATTTAACTTTCAATAAATGAACTTATTCTTTTTCAAAATTCTTTTATTCTTCTTATTGTTAATAAATAAATAATTTAAAAGAAAAATTTTCACAGTATTAAAAATTCCATATTGGAAGAGTATTCTAAAAATCTGATTAATTACAACTCATCGCTTTGTAAATAATTTTCATTGAAGATTATTTATCTTGTTCCAATTAAAAATATAATTTTACATTCTCCAATTTTAGTTGTTTGTGGTTATTTATATCTGATAATATCTTCCTATCATTTGAATAATCTCCTCTTTTTCAACAAAAACAATAAAAGCCTCACGTGAATCTACATTTTTCAATATAATATAAAATATATAACTTCAATATAATATAAAAACATACAACTTCAATATATAACATTTAACTTCAATATAATATAAAACAAATTAAATGTACTTTCATTGCGAAATTTAAGTTTATATATTACCAAATAAGGCATTCAACTATTTATTAATTTATTTTTTATATTGTTGCATTTCTATATATGATTCAATTAACATTATATTGTTGCATTTCTATATATGATCTAATTTATTTTTATATTGTTGCTTTTCTATATATAGTTCAATTGAAACATTTTCATTTATAAAGTACCGAAAATTTTATTATATCTTACGAAAAATTTCAAATTCTTTCAAATCATTAAAACAAATTTAAAATTCTAAAACACCAAAATAATTTCCAACATTCCAAATCATTAAACTAGCTACAAATTATAAATTACCAAAATACCGTTATACTGTCAAAAAGTTCAAATTAAAAAAATACAACACTCTGAAAAATTGCTTTCTAAATCACATTCATTTTAAAAGTGATGTATCTCATATACCCTTCCCATACAAATCAATAAAAAAAGTGCAACCCCTTTCTGCAGTAAGTCCCTTTTTCAGTTCATTGTCATTCATCGTACGTACGTGTTAGTGCCTGCCCCTGAAAGATATTGCTCCATTCAATGCAACCGTAACGGTTCTTGTCGGGCTTAGCTAAATCTGCAATATCCTTTTGTCCCGCCAGTTATGATGGCTGTATGGATACAGCGTGCGTTTCCGTTTCCGGGAGGGGAATTTTCTCTCCGAATGACCATTGGCTATAAATTCGGGGAATAGCTGTTAAAATTTTTTTGCTGGTGCTGGTACATGCGTTCCCGGTACTACTAGAGAAGAAATAAAACCTGGGATGTCGTTAAAGTACACCGTATAAGGTGGCAAGTACAGAAATAGCAGCAGAAATGATGTTTTGTTTTAGCGGTTTTTGTTCTTTCTGGTATTATTAACTTTGTTGCTTTTCGTTTTAGATTGTGCTCAACTTGGATCAGCACAAACGCTAATATTACATTTGAGCATTCGCATTCTAATTATTAGGCAAGAGGGTTTTGAAAAACTTTAATAATGTCATTAATTGTTGTGTTAGTTTTATGTTGTGCATGCATTCATTTTTGATTGAATATGCTTATTCTCTGTAAATGCATTATAAAAGCCTAGTTTTACCATATGGGGACTAATGGCCGAGTGATTGGCTCTCAGACGCTCAGTAGCACAGGTTTCGAGTCTCGGCGGTGATGCTTGTAGTGGTAGAGTTTAGTGATGATGCTTGTAGGGTGGTGGTGATAGATGCTTGCAGTGGTTGTAGGTAACTGTCTAATATCACTGTTTGGTGTAGGGCTGTCAAACCTACCCTATAAAAAAGAAAACAACATCTCCTCTTTTGGAATCAGGCGGAAGGCTTTAGTCCACAATAGGGCTACCGCGCTATTGAAGAAGATTTTTACTATGTTTGTACTAAGAACCTGATGGTTAAGTGACTAGCGCTCTGGCACTCGATGCCACAAGTTTCTGGGTTGAGTCTCCACGGTACCATGGAAGTTTGTAGTGGTTAGGAATCCACTTTAAGTCGTAGGACCCTGTCGAATATGATTATAGAACGTTTTGAGTACAGCTGGCAACCTTATCCCATGAAAAGAAAAAAAAAAAAAACTTTTGTCTTGAAAGCTGCCAGTAGGCAGACGGCATGGGTCCACCATGGAGATGTTGCGCCACTAAGATATTGTACTTATTGTTAAACAGTTATTAGACAAAGAAAAAAAGTTTATAAAATAAATTTTACTTTTAAATTTACAATGAGAAAAAAAAAGTATAAAACATCGGGAAAAAAAAGGGTAACTATATTATGAATTAAAAGTGTCTACTGACCTGTAGTTAAAAGCGGTTTTTCTCATTGGCACATACTTTACTTCTTTAAACATGACAGCATATGCAATGCGTTTTTTCCTTTTGATATACTAACAAAAATGTTGTCTTAAATTAAATTTTTACGAAAAAAAAAAAAACGAAAATTATGCGTGATTTTTCTTTTGTTAAATAACAAATTTTAAAAATATTTACAATAACTGTTAGTGTAAATACATCTTTTATCGTACAAAATTTTATATTGTATTTAAAAATTTTCTTTCTCTGGTTACGGAAAAATTTGAAAATATATATATTTTTTTTTTTGTATTAATATGTTTACTGTATTTTAAGGCTTATAAAACTAGCATTAAAAGTGTACCTATTTATTGCAAACATTTGAAAAATAAACTTATCCATTGTTTAAATCTTGTTTCTCGAAATTGTTACCATGTACTGCATATAAGTTTTGCTATTTAATAAGCTAAATTATATTATGAGTTTAACTCAGTTTAAAAAATGTTTTTTAAGCTTATGAGCATTCTTGCAGTACTTTTCCCTTTTTTTTTCTTAAATAAAGTAAATAATTCCCTATGTTTTTAGTCCCCCTTACAAATCTAGGGCTAACTCATGTCCATGTTTGTATAATGAAAGGGAATCGGGGATTTTTTTCCACTCTCGAAAGGATGCTTCCCTCTTCAACTGAGTACACGGAATGGATGATTCCGGCCCCCATCTGCATGGCAAGCAAAACATTCATCTCGTCTACCCATCACGTGAGAGGGTCCATAAAACCAGGTCCCAATTGCCAGAGGAGTGGGAAGGGGTAAAAGGAAACTCCTAAATTCAATTTGTTGGTTGGCTCGTTCGTCTTTAAGTACTTACATTTCTCAAGCTGCACCAGGTACCCCGTGCACGTGCGCCTCACACCCCTCGCGGGGACCGTCCACCTATCTAGATTCCTGCAGTACACCAAAACTAAATTTCGCATTGCCTTCAGGAAACTCTACTCATTTATAAATAAAAATTATACCATAATCAGGGATAACAAAATTCTTCTTTTATTGCTATGCTTTTCCCAATTCTCACGTACGCTTGCCCAGTCTAGTCCTATGCAGCTAAATCTAATTTAAAAACGCTTGAAACTTTACAAAATATCACTAGCCACCAAATTACCCCTGCTAAATGGACCTGAATGGCCGAGTGGCTATCCTCCGGTGCTCGGTACCACAGCTTTCGGGTTCGAGTCCTGGCGGGGCCATGGATGTTTGTAGTGGTTCGAATCCACTTTAAACCGTAGATCCCGGTCTACAAGATCGTAGAGAGTTGCGGAGGTCCTCCGCAGCTTATCTTCAAGCTACACACACCTCCAGGGTAGTGCTAAAGTGAGTTACATCAGTGCGGCTCTTGCCTTAAGGCATCAAAGTACAAATCTCTAAGTGTTTGCCAACTGCATTAGAAAAAAATATTGCTATGCTTCGCTTAATTCTCACGTTTGCTTGCCCGGTCTGGACCTATGCAACTAAATCTAATATAAAAAAGCTTGAAACTTTACAAAATATCACCATCCACCAAATTACCTCTGCTAAATAGTTCACGAGCAATTCTGATAACTATAAAGCTATTAATATTCCTTCTTTCTTCTAAAGAAGGAATATTGATAAGTTTTTGAACACATCTCTATTAAATTTTTTGACACGCTTATTATTCATGAAAATACTGCAATCCAAGAGATTGACTCTTACATTCCCAATTATGATTTAAAACGTCGGCGCGTAATTCTAATTTAATTTTTTTTTTAATTTTTCCTTTCTTTTTATTTGTTTATAAGCTAATTATTATATTTGTAAATATATTCTGGGAAATTTTCATTGTCTCAACAATTTTTACTCCATCATATCGGAGATGGAACCTCCAGGGACTAAAGAGGTCCAAAAGAATACGTCAACCAAACCAAACTTATCTAGAAAAAAATCCATATTTTGGTGTTACCAATCCAATTTAAGTTGTTGGCGTTGTTCATTAACGTCTTCACAAATAAATTTGACAAGACAAAATGATTAAATTTTTGTTTGGTCTGATTTTGTTCATTCCGAATTCGACGCAATTCAACAAAACACAAAAATTAGGAAACCATAAATATATAATAATAGTAGTAATGTCCATATATACGATCGTTACGCTTTGATAGTTAAATTACAAATGAAAAGAATACTTACATTCTGGACATATTGATTATTTACATTATATTTATATATATTGATTATTTATATCATGGATTATATTTGATTCCCTGTGCTATGAATATCATACTGTCAGTACTGACATACAAAGATTTATTTGTTTTCATTATTGCTGAATTTTATAAAAAATAGTTAATCAACAAAGTTTCATTTTATTAAAACATTTTAAATTCACATTTGTTAATCAGTGTCCCTAAGTAGGGTAACTTGAGAGGATGTATATTAATAAACTCCCTATATTTTTAAACCATTGAAAACTAGATTAATTTCAAAATTTTACAATATATAAATTTTAAAGAAAACGCAATTGCAGTTTAAATAATTTTCTAGTAAATAACTCTAAAAATATGGGTATGAAAATATAAAAATACTTTTAAAATAATAAAAAAAAATTTTGCAATAGATACAAGATATCTAAACATTAATTTATAACCAACTTTAATTGATTTTTAAATATGTTTTATCGTTTGCGTTTAAAATATACGCACAAAATGATATTCTTTTCTTTTTAAAAAAAAAAAATAATCTAAGGAAAATTATTTTTTTATAAATAGCGCTATCCATATATCTTCGTTGTAAAAATCACATTCCTACTTAAAATTACTCACTATGGATAATGAATTTTTTACCTTTTAATAATCCTATTAACTTTACCTATTTATCTTTTCTTATATGGCAATACAGAAATTATTTATTAACCATTAAATAATTTCGATGAAAATATATTTTTGCCTTTACCTTCATTAAATGAATTTTTTCTATAAAAAATAAATAATATGAGATAAATGTAATTTAATGATGGTTATTATTAAAGAATAAATAGAAATATAAATAAGCATCAAAAGCGTAGAAAAATTGTTGGAAAAAACAGCGAATAGAATGTTAATATTGTTTCTAGTGTAAGTATAACGAATAAACGTTTATCCAAAGTTCTTCCATTGTAATTGTTGCCTGTTTTAATCTTTTGAGGTACATTGAGAGTTGATCCCAATCACTTCTACTTGTAATTTTTCTCAAGGGGAGAATTATATGTTTGAGATTTGTGGAATAATTTCGAAAATTTTTCCCCTTGGTTTTGTAATGACCCGGTCTTTTTTATAATATTCTAATAGTACAATTATTTTTAAGGAAATAAATTGGACGTTAAAGACAAAAGTTACCTCTCCGTCTGTAATGATTTAAACAAACTCGTGGCCATAAGAGCCTAGATGTGCTTTTATCCAAAGTTTTCGATTGCAATTGTTGCCTGGTTTAATCTTTTTTTGAGGTACATTGAGGGTTGATCCCGATCACTTCTACTTGTAATTTTTCTCTAGGGAGAATTATATGATTTTTGTGATCTGTAGAATAATTACGAAAACTTTTCGCCTTGGCTTTGCAATGGACCTGTCTTTTTCTAATATTCTGATAGAACAATTACTTTTGAAGATTTAAATTGGACATTCAAGACAAAAAGTTACCTCCCCTGTAATGATTTAAGCAAACTCGTTGCCATAACAGCCTGGATGTGCTTTTATCCAAAGTTCTTATATTCCTTTCCCTTCAGCAAGATAAAACAAAATAAAAACAAATAAATAAATAAAATAAAGACGAGGGAAAAAATTCTGCATTCTGCTCGACGATGGCGAAGTATTAATTCTAAATTAAATCGGATCATCAAGAGGACTGTTACTTTGGAAGTCTTCCATCTTGGAAGCGGAAAGAAAAGTCCTCTCCCTTTCGCACCCAGGAGGAATTACGTATTCGGATGTAAATCTTTTGCATAATTCAAAAGCTATTACGCGAAAACCCATTTGATTGTAAAACAACTTTCGCAGGCGCCCACTTCTGAAATATAAATGAGCCTCGAATCAGCCTCTAGAAAGTGGCAAAAATGGCGAATGCTGGAGTGTTAATGCTGTTTTCCGAGTGTTCGTTATTGCCTCACGGAATTATTGCTTTGTTAAACTAATGAAATAGGTGGTTACAGTTAGCTTCGTTAAATTGACTTACGTAGAATTTCAGGACCAAAAGAACAACTTTCTTCAACATTATTTATATGAAAACAAATAAATTTAAACATCAATAATAAACAGCTTCCTTATAAAATGCGACAAAAAAAATGTTTTTTTTACCATTAAATTGAAAATAATACATTATAAACATATATAAAAGAAATTAAATGTAAAAAACTCTGAATACATTGTTTTTGAATACAGTAATTGAGGAAAAATTTCACTCAGACAAGCAACGTTACATAAGATTTCCAACTTTAAAATCTAAGTAGGATTAAACAATTCCTTGAAAAAAAGATTCAAATTATTTTAATTTACGAATATGATAGAAATTATTTTTGATTCTCATGTTACACAGTCACGAAAAGGTAAAATTTATGTTTTAAGGTATGAAATAAATAATAAATCACAATGTAAAAATTTTAGCATAGATCTTATATTTTAAATCACATGTGAATGTCTGAATTTTATAGGAAAGTAAACTATAATGAATTTGGACATTAAAAATATTTAATCAATCATTAAAATTATCTTAAAATCTTTTAAAATTATCTTTATAAATGTAATTAAAGACGAAAATAACAGTAAAAACATACAGAGAAAAAACTTTTTTTACACACACACACACACACACACTTATATATATATATATATATATATAACATAGTTTAATAAAAATATTTTATATCTTTTATATATTGATATATGACATACAATACAATTTCATTAAACTAAGTTTTTAAAAAATATTATTATACATATTTATGTAGTTTAAGTTTGCTTGCTTAAATATATCTACATAAAGCTTAAACATTTATGTGTATTTTTGTGCTTCACATTTTCATTTTAAATTGGCTTTAAGATGAGATTTTTGTATTAAATTTCTTAAAAACAAGTTAATTATTCACTGTGGGGCTTTAAAAAATGCCATTTCTTACCTTCAGTTTTGTTATTTATTTTTTAATTTTCTATAATATATTAGTATTTTTGGATATATCATTTAAAAACGGTAGTATTACTATTTTCATGTGAATCTCATATTGTCAGCTATTTGACAAAGGAATTTGTCAGAATAATCGAACTTTTTATGTATTTTTAATTATACAAAAATTTAATATAATATAAAAATCATATGGAATAATAAAACATCCAAAATACTATTTAAACGTAACGTACCTACTATTTAAACATAAATGCATAATTGATAATTCATAAAGAAAACGTATTAAATTCATAATTGAAAATTCACAAAGAATTCGTAATTGATAATTCATAAGAAATCTAATAAATTTCTTAATATAAAATTAATAAATTCGTTACTTCGGATAAGTTATAAAGAATTCGTAATAAATTCATAATTGATAATTCATAAGAAATCGTTTGGAATAATTCACAGAGATCATGAAAATTTTGCAATCGGATTAATGTTCCAATTTATATTCTGAAATATAACTCGCACGATGTTTAACCCAAATACCTTAAACTTCCAAATGCTAGATAAGAGCAAATTTTATAGAAAAATTATCTAGAATATGCATCAAATAGAAAGCGAACGATCTCATAGCACTTTTTTTCCACATGAGAGCTGTTTTCCTTTTTGATATCATTATTCTTCTCTGCAAAAATAACATTTGCGGCATTGTGATACCCGAAAAAAGCAGATTCCAAAAATTGAAAAACACGCACATCCAATAACATTTTACCCACGCCCGTTCCTCAATGCATGGCACTGTAACAGAGACTTTCATTTCAAAGAGAGATTGTAGAGAGAGAATTTTGATAATTCATAAAGAAAGCGTAATAAACTCATAATTGACAATTAATTCATAAAGAAATCTAATAAATTCAAAATTGAAAATTCATAAAGAAATCCAATAAATTCATAATTGATCATTCATAAAGAAATAGCAAATTCATAATTGATAATTCATAGAAAAATCGTAACAAATTAATTGATAATTCATAAAAGAAAGACAATTCATAATTCATAAATTGATAATTCATAAAGAAAGATAATTCATAATTCATAAATTGATAATTCATAAAGAAATCGTAATAAATTCATGATTGATAATTCATAAAGAAAACAGGATAAATTCATAATTGATATAGAGATCATGAAAAATTTACAATCGATCAACAATCGAACATAATTTACCAATTTATGTTCTGAAATATAACTAGCATGATGTTTCGCACAAAAACCTTAAATTCCCAAATGATAGATAACGATAAAATTTAAACACAGAAAAATTATCTGAAATATGCATCAAATAGAAAGCGAGCGATCTCATAGCACTTTTTACCACATGAGAGCTGTTTTCCTTTTTTGATATCATTATTCTTCCCTCTCCAAAATACCATTTCCGCCATTGTGATACCCGAAAAAGCAGATTCCTAAAATTGAAAAACATGCACATCCAATAACATTTTACCCACGCCAGTTCCTCTATGCATGCCAATTGTATGCCAATGTCTCTCTTTCATTTCAAAGAGAGATTGAAGAGCGAAAAAAAAAAAGAAAACAAACTGGGAGAAGATGAATAATACTATTTTTGTTTCAAAGTAAGCGGTCTTATGATTATTATTATTATTATTTTTTTTTCATCATTCAATAAGGCGCAATTTTACCAGCGGAATAATTCAAGAACGGATTGAAAACTCTGATCTTCAGTTTCAGGCTTGTCTTTTTTTACTGTTGTTGTTGTGCAGCTTTGTAATTACCCAGGGATTGCTTCAGAGATCGGGTTGCGTGCGTTTCGCAAAGAATTTTCAATTAATTTCCGAGAAAGATACTTTGCAATCACAAAATTTCTTTGCTTTTTTATATGAATATATTCCTTATTCTACTTAAAAGCATGTATATAATTTTCATTCTTAATCTAATTCTTTTTATATATTTTTTTTATATTAAACATCTTATAAAAGATTGGTTTTGCAGATTGGAATAAATATTTCATACAAAATAAAAATGCACTGGTATCAAATAAATTAATTTAACAAATAGTGCACGATGTTGTTTCATTACATTAAATTAGATTCTAAGAAACATTTTAATTTGACCCATAATATTTTTTTAATAAGACCTAAATTTCTTAATTATGCATAAAAGCAATTTAAGATTTTTAAGTAACAAAATATAACAAATTCGTAAAAAATCATAATAAATTCATAACTCATAAAGAAATCGGAATAAATTCATAAAAAAAATCATAATAAATTCATAAAAAAATTGTAATAAATTCATAAAAAAAATCGTAATGAATTCATAAAAAAAATCGTAATGATTTCATAAAAAATCGGAATAAATTCACAATTCACAAAGAAATCGTAATAAATTTATAATTGATAATTCATAAGAAATCGTTTTTAATAATTCACAGAGATCATAAAAATTTACAATCGGATTAATGTTCCAATTTATATTCTGAAATATAACTAACATGATGTTTAACGCAAATACCTTAAATTCCCAAATGCTATACAATGTCAAAATTTTATAGAAAAATTATCTAAAATATGCATCAAATAGAAAGATAGCGAACGATCTCATAGCACTTTTTTTCCGCATGAGAGCTGTTTTGCTTTTTGATATCATTATTCTCCTCTCTCCAAAATACCATTTCCGCCATTGTGATACCCGAAAAAGCAGATTCCTAAAATTGAAAAACATGCACATCCAATAACATTTTACCCACGCCCGTTCCTCAATGCATGCCAATGTAACAGAGACTTTCATTTCAAAGAGAGAGAGTGAAGAGCGAAAAAGAAAGAAAACAAACTGGAGAAGATGAATAATACTATTTTTTGTTTCAAAGTAAGCTGTCTTATTATTATTATTATTTTTTTTTTTTCATCATTCAATAAGGAGCAATTTTACCAGCGAATAATTCAAGAACGGATTGAAAACTCGGCATCTTCAGTTTCAGGCTTGCCTTTTTTTTTTTCTGTTGTTGTTGTGCAGCTTTGTAATTACCCAGGGATTTCTTCAGAGATCGAGTTGCGTGCGTTTCGCAAAGAATTTGCAATTAATTTCCGAGAAAGATACTTTGCAATCAGAAAATTTCTTTGCTTTTTATGTGAATATATTCCTTATTTTTTATGTCTGTGTCTACTTAAAAGGATGTATATAATTTTTATTCTTAATCTAATTCTTTTAATTGTTTTTTTATATTAAACAAATATACATCTTATAAAAGATTGCTGTTGTAGATTGGAATAAATATTTCATACAAGATAAAAATATAATTGAAATGCATTGGTATCAAATAAATTAATTTAACAAATAATGCATGATGTTATTTCATTAATAAAATTAGATTCTAAGAAATACTTTAGTTTGGCTGATTATATTTTTTTAATCAGACCTGAATTTCTTAATTATGCATAAAAGCAATTTAAGATTTTCAAGTAACAAAATATAACAAATTAATAAAGAAATCGTAATAAATTCATAAAAATATTAATAAATTCATAAAGAAATCGTAATAAATTCATAATTGTTAATTGATAAGAAATTGTTTGGACACAGTTTTACCAGGGTATAATTCAAGAACGGATTGAAAACTCAGCATCTACATGTAATTACCCAGGGATTGCTTCAGATATCGGGTTGCATGCATTTTGCAAAGAATTTTCAATTAATTTTCGAGAAAGATACTTTGCAATCACAAAATTTCTTTGCTTTTTTTTTTTTTATGAATTTATTCCTTATTCTACTTAAAAGCATGTATATAATTTTTATTCTTAGTCTATTTCTTTTTTTTTATTTTTTTTATATTAAACAAATATAAAAGATTGGTGTTGCAGATTGGAATAAATATTTCATACAAAATAAAAATGCATGGGTATCAAATAAATGAATTTAATAAATAGTGCATGATGTTATTTCATTAATAAAATTAGATATTAAGAAATATTTTAATTTAACTGATAATATTTTTAATCAGATATGAGCTTATTAAATATACATAAATAGCAATTTAATATTATAAATAACAACACTAATAAATTTAGTAGAAAGACTACATAAGAAAGATTATTGTACGTAAATTAAATAGATATTTTTGTGTTTTATTCATTAAACTTTTTAAAATAAAAAAATGTTTTTAATAAATTTAGAATATCTAATTTGTTTACATTTCAATTAAGTAAAGCACTATAGCAAATGATAGTTTGTTATATTATATATATTATTATTATTATTATTACATTTTTATATTAATATTATTTTGTATAATTCCATATTGATACAGACTTTATGGTTTTAATTATAAATTTTTGTAAAATTCAAAATATTTTTTGATTTCATTCATTATTTATTTAGTGAAATGCTTTAAAAAGTGATTAAATTATAAATTTAAATTTTATTTTATTCATTAGAAACAATTGAAATAAAAATTGTGAAAAATATTTGTGCATATTTTATATGTGATTTTGTCATGTTGTATTGTATAACAATTTAATAATGTATAATGAATAATGAGGGTATTATAATAAATGAGGATGTAATAATGTATAATGAGGGGCTTATTTTTTATTTCTGTAAACTATAAAAACAAGCATTACATTAATACTATTTATTTTATTTACACATTTTAAAAATAAAATACATTTGATAATCGATATTTTACTAGCAATACGAAAAATATATAAAAACAAGAAATAAGTGTAGTATTTTATAAAATTTGTGTTGATAATTTTATATCCATTATTACTAATAAGATTTTATATAATAGTTTTCCTCGTAAAATGATACTTAAAGCATTTTTTAAAATGGAAGAATATATTTTTTTCTTTACAATTTATTGCTTACTGATTTTTGAAATGCCTTTAATTTTTAAAATGAGGACCATAGTTCATAAATTTAATATGTTTATTTATTTATTATTTTTAAACTAAAAGTGATTACAATTTTTTATATAAAATTTATAAATCATAGAATTTTTGGGGATTTTTTTTTACAATTAAAGAATTATTTTTAAATTTGTAAGTAAATTACTTAAAGAAAAATACCTCAGTCTTATTCTATTAATGACATTTAACAAGTAGATACGAATTGAAACCGTATAATTTGCTAATTTAATATAATATTCATAAATAATAAATATTTTGTTTATTTATTATCATTACATAAAAGAATAATTATAAATCATTATAATGATTTTATTTGAACCATTATACTATACTACTGTGCCCAAAAATAAAAGCATTATTTTTTTCGCAAACTCTTTATTTATTCTTCCAAATTTATTTCATCGCCTTCAAAGTAATCGCCTCCGGACACAATGCACTTATGCCAACTTTTTTTCCAATCCTCAATGCATGCTAAAAAGTCATCGGCAGGGATAAGCGTTCTCGCGATTCAGGTTGAATCTCTTCAATCGACGCAAACCGGTGTCCCGAAGTGGTCTTTTGAGTTTAGGGAATTGCCAGATGTCGCACGAGTGAATCAGTGGTTGTGGAACGATAAAGGGTTTCATTTTTGGCGAAAAGTCACGAAGAATCAATGCAGTGTGAGCTGGCTCATTCAGTGTTTTCGGTATCAATCGAGATTTGACGCGTTTGAGGCCCAAAACATCTTTTAAAATGGAATTTTGAAATTCTAACATCATCAGCAAGGTCTCTAATTGTAAATCGACTGTTTGCAGGCACCAAATCTTGAATTTTTGACGTGAGCTTCGTCGGTCGAGTTTGATGGTTGACCAGAGGGCTCTTCGTCTTCAACGCCTTCTTTGAACTGTTTATACGACTTCTAAACATTTCTTTCCGATATACGAATGCTCATATACGTTTCCCCGCAAACAAAATTGTTCTTTACTCAATTAATTCAGACATTTCAAAAATCGCCGGAATCAGTTTTAGCACCTCGCAAAGTCAAGCGTAACTCAAACACTAATGAATATTTTGACGTCAAATTTCACACAGATGTCAAGGAGAGTGCCAGCAAACTAAAAAGAAAAAAAATTGATATTCCATAACCCCGGGAATTTTAAATTGAAAATGGGTGTTACTTTTGAACACAATAGTTTAAATATTCATTATAATTGTTATATTATTCATTATAATTGATATATAATATACATATTATAAATATCAATATGTCATTATAATTTTAAAAATTCTCTTACTTTATAAACCTTTAAAAAGGTAAACAACTAATAAACATTCTCGCTTTAAAGATACGAACTGCACTGTTACAAGCCATGTCTAAATCTTCCTTGTCTAAAGTAAACTTGTAAAAGATCCCTCTCTGGCAGAGCGCGCTACCTGCTACATTTTGCAGGTGGACTTAATCAACCTGAGTGCAGTTCTCCATTACAACCAAGGCTTGTTATAAGGGACGGGGAGATCCTCCGCAAGCCCAAGCACGTGCTTGTCGCTTTTAAGGGTGGCTCTTTTTTTTTTTTTATTATTATTATTATTTTCCTTTCTTTTCCAACATTTATTTATTTATTTAGTTCCGTCGCTTCGGATTTTCCGCGCGATTCCTTTCCAAAAAAACTTTATCAAGTAAAACACGGCTTCCCTTAACTGACAGGGGGAAAGCCTTTTGATGGGTGGTTATTGCGGCTTTTATTGCAAGCGTCGCTTTTCATTGATCCTTGTAAGAAGTTCACCTAAGGTGGAGGCTGCTTTCGGTTTCGTGGCAATTCTTGCAGTGATTTTGTCTAATGAAACTGAAGAGATTGCTCGTTCTGGATTGATCTTGCCAATGGAAGAAACACAATGAAAATGAGAAATCGTATTAATTAACATACAATCAATTATTGTATTATTGCATCAAGTGAAAATAAGATGTATATTAATTAACATGCTGCAATCTATATACTGCATGGTTATTGGCCTTTAAAACCATTTGTTTTTATTTGATTAAATAATAAAATAATAGAAGATATAATTAAAAACAAGTAATATAATTTTTTTTTTTAATGTCAATTCCTACTTTTTTTCACTCTATTGCAGAAAGTCCTTTATAAAAAAATTTCATTCATTTGTTCATGTGGCGTCATCTATGGGTAGATACATGCAACTTAAATCTAAAAAAAAAAATAAAATTAATTAATTAAATTTAATTACTGAATTAATATTTGAAAAACTATTCACATCCAGTGTTATCCACTACAAGATCAAAAAAATGTATTTGAACTTGAGTGGATAAATAAAAGTATTTTATGAACGATTGAAAATTTGAACAAGATATATATAGGGTGAGTGTGAGCTAATCGAAGGAATTGAAAAAGCAAACAGGTTGCCACAATAATATTATTTTTGGGTTGTGCTGTTAAAATTTAAAATGTATAAATTATTTTGCATTTTTTATGTAACGAGAAGAGCTTATAAAAAATATGAATTAAAAATAGCAAGTTTTTAAATTAAAATAAAGTAATCTGTATATCTATTAAAATGCTGCGATCTACATACTGTACAAATATTATCTTTTAAGACTATTTGTTTTTAATTGATAAAGTAATAGAGTGATAGAAGAAATAGTTTTTTAAGCAGCAAACTGTTTGACACAATAATAATATTTGGTGAAGGCGTTATTAAAATTTTAAAATCTATGATTGCATTTTTGCATTAATCCCGCTTTTTTTTTGTGTAAAAATAAAAGCTTTTAAATATTATTCTATATTAGCGAAAAATAATTATTATGGGTTAAAAATAATAGGTTTTAAAATAAAATTAATTAATCAGTATATTAATTATAATGTCGCAATCTATATACTGTAGATTATTGGTTTTTAAAAACGGTTGTTTTTATTTGATAAAGTATTAAGAGAAATGGTTTCTTTTACAAAAAGCAAACAGTTTGCCACAATAATAATATTTCGTAACTGCGTTATTAAAATTTAAAAATCTATGAAACAAATTGCATTTTTTGTCTAACAAAAAAGAGTTCATAACAATATTATTCTATAACAGTTAAAACTGATTATTATGGGTTAAAAATAACAAGTGTTAAATTAAATTAAAATAATCAGTATATCAATTAAAATATAAGGATATATGTTTTTTAATGAAAATGTTATATTGTTTTTTTTTAATTAAATAATACAAAAACATACATAAAAGAGATAAATTTCAACAATTATTCATTATAGGTTTTAACTCAATTGCATTTAAACAATAGCTAATTTCCTAAAAAGTGTATTTTTTCTTGTATCTTATTTCATGTATCTTTTCATTATTAATTATTTATATTTGTGCAATATTTTCAAATGTAAATGAATCATTATTATCATATTCATTTGTTTATTAAATCAGTTATTAGTTTATTTTTAAAGCTATTTTTCTTGCATTACGATGGATATTCTTTTCCTAACCTGTGGCCAAATGTTGTGTTTTGTGTGAGGTCCCAAATTAAGAGTAGCTAAGATTAAATAATGAAGAGAGAGAGATATTTAGCACGTTAATAATTAAAATTTTATTTCTATTTAAGGGCTCGAGGAAACCCGTCTGGCTGCAGGATAGGGAAAATGATGTCCTGATGTCAAATTGTATTGATAATATCCCAGACGCTGAGGTGTCCTGCTATCAGGATATATGTTCATGAAGATTCAAGCTACCATTCACGAGTGCTACGTTTGACAGCTGAAGATCTGAAAAATCGGCCATTCAAGATTTAAAGGAAGTATCAAATTCCATTGAGAATTCAAGAGTTCTCAAGCCCAAGTTTACTTATAAAAAGAAAGTTAATCAAGCCCAAGTTACTTGTAAAATAAATTCTGTCTTTTCCTATCTATTAAAGAGATTTATTTTAAATATTCGTTGAAAAGAGAGACAATTTTTATTCAAAGAAAAGGAAAGATTTAGATTAAAGTTATTGATGTGCATGCAGTAACTAGTTAAGCTAAACGAGAGCAGCTATAGTAAACAAATTTAACGAATTGTAAAAAAATATTATTGAAAGTCTTAGCTATATTTAAAGAAATGCATAAAAACTTTTAGTGGCTTTACTTCAAAGTAATAATTTTTAAATAGTTGTTGAATAAATTTAGCTTTTTTGTGATAAATAATTATAGTGAATAAAATTCAACGCTGTTGAGTTCAATTTACTGAGGAGCCAACATGACGGTCATACCAGTAATAAATTTGGATGTGGCACAAGTATGGAGGAGGGTCAACGACAAATTGGAACACCCAGAAAGCCAAAGGAAGATGGTCTTGGTTATTGTGTGCGTAGCCTTACTTTTAGATAACATGCTGTACATGGTGATCGTGCCAATTATACCAGATTACTTACGTTACATCGGGCGTGGAAGATGCACACTGAGAAAAGGCGGTATGGTTTGGGACAACAGCAGTGCCCTGCCTGGAAGCAATGCGAGTTATTGGAGAAGAGCAAAGGACAGAATCGTATACGAAGGTGAAGACAGTGCTGTTGGAGTATTGTTCGCTTCGAAAGCCATTGTTCAGCTGTTCATAAATCCCTTTTCTGGAGCTATTATCGATAGAATTGGATACGATACACCCATGATGATAGGTCTCACAATTATGTTCATATCAACTGCAATGTTTGCGTGTGGCCAGAGTTATGGAGTACTGTTTTTGCGAAAAGCTTACAAGGAGTTGGCTCTGCGTTTGCAGACACAGGTGGTCTGGCCATGATTGCTGATCGATTCACTGAAGAAGAAGCTAGAAGTAAAGCCATAGGTATTGCTCAAGCGTTTATATCCTTCGGAAGCCTTATGGCCCCACCATTTGGTGGCTTGCTATATGAATTTGCTGGCAAAGAAGTTCCGTTTATTGTGCTGAGCATGGTTTCGCTTTTAGATGGTTTTGCCTTATTATTTGTTATGCGGCCGGTTAAAGAAGCAATGAAACAGCAAGGTGTAGAACGGCCGAGTGGGACGCCTATATAGACTCTTCATAGATAAATATATATTTGTCTGTGCTGGAACGTTAGTTATGGCGAATGTATCACTAGCATTTCTGGAACCAACAATCACTTTATGGATGGAAAATACGATGGATAATGTTGACGAATGGCAAATGGGTCTGATATGGTTACCCGCCTTTATTCCTCACGTTTTTGGTGTTTATACCGTAAAGCGTATGTAAAATACCCAAATATCAATGGTTTGTTAGCGGCAACAGGATTAGCTCTAGAAGGAATAAGTATTATCGTTCCCTTCTCAACCAACTTGGGTTTGATGATTCCTCTGTCAGGAATCTGTTTTGGAATTGCCCAAGTAGATACCTCTCTACTACAATGCTTGGACATCTTGTTGATACACGTTACTCTCTGTATGGCTCCATTTTTACGCCATTGCCGATATATCCTATTCCCTTGCCTATGCGATTGGGCCTATTGCTGGAGGTATATTCAGTGGAACAGTATGGGGATTCACAGATTAAATATGATTATTGCAGTTACCAACCTTGCCTACGTACCAGTGATATTAATGCTACGACATGCTCCATATGATTACGATACCTTTGAAAACGAACAAATAGTCCTGGATGAAGTACCATCGGCACAATACAAGACTTTCACGATGGATAACGGAAATGCTGTTAGTCTGCATACCACTGCCGGAATCGAGTAAATCTGGAACCTGATCTGTTCCAGTCTCAGCAACAACAACAGCAGCAACAACAGCCACAGCTCTTTCAAGCAGATCCAAGAGCCACTCAGCAGCCACATTGATACCAATCCTTCCGCCAACCGCAGCAATGTCGAATTCACCTGCCAACAACCTCCAAGGCCAACAACTTCAAAATCAGCAAGCAGTAAGAAAACAGAAAGGAAATAAAAGCTACAGGTCTTCGCAACAGATATGGAGAAAATGATCAACAGCTCGACGAAGATTGAGACATTGAGCGAAAAGATTAAAATTGTGTTTTCTCTTCGAGTGAGAACCAGAAACTTAGGACGAAGAACATTAGGTACATTTAAACTAATTCTGCAGTTTAGATGATATAGAAAGTGCAAAATCAGTATTTCTCTTAAAGAGTGAATTTGTTCCATCAGTACAGAGTTCTAATTCTAGACAGACCTGTTCTATCCAAAGTTCTGATTCCCACTGAATGTATTTCAGATTAGGAGGAGTAAAGACTTCATAGATATTAATTAAATGTTTAAATATTAACGACTCAATATTCGTGCTTTATGCAAAGTTGCTTTGATCGAGGTGGAGCTAAATTGGCACAATCGTAATAAAGTGATATTAATCAATAACAGCAATAAATGAGAATATTTTTTATTTTTCTGTAAGACGGTACAGGCTAAAGGAAAAAAGACAATGCATAAACAAAAAACTGTTTTCAAAAATATTTTTCTTTTGCATTTTTTTTTATTAAATTATATAGCAATATACAATGAAATGCATGTGAAATCTTCACGAGTTGTATAACAAATCTGATTATATTTAGTTTTTAATGTATGTCTTTGTTTACATCATACTCTGAAAGAATTTAACATGTCCAATGTACCGAAATGGACTATCAAATTTTTAAAAATATATATTTTAAGAACAAAGTTATAATGCAAAAACTATATTATTAAGCACTTACAAAGTTCGTCAAATATGGTGTTATTTATTTGATATTACAATGTAAATAATTATATATATTATTACATATTTATATAATTACCATTGATATCCAATTCTGTATCTGAATTTCTATATTTTCTATTTAAAAATATTTCTAATAAACATGATTTCCTTTTGAATTTAAATTTTACTAAAATAGATTATCGGTTTAATAATGTCTACTTATTTCTATGAACTTTTTGCAAGCAATTATAGTAATATTTTGATTACAAAAATTTGCTTAACAATTTGATAAATGCCTTACTTAAATGAAGTTTAAAAAAATCAAAGTCTGTCAATAAAGATTTGGTGGTTGATTTTATACAACACAATCTTAAAAGCATATAAGGAATTGCAAGAATGTCTTTGTGCTCGACCTTGTTCAGCAAGCCAGCTAATGTGAAAATAGAACTCCATTCTTAATAATTAGCTCGTTTTGAATTTAAATGTGATACCGTTTGTGTGTCTGTGGTTGAAAAACTTGCAAAGCTACTATCTTCAACATATCTCAGTGTGGACAGTTTTCGTTTTATTATTGTCAATGCTGTTTTGCTTTATGAATATTTGTGATTTAATGCTTCTCTCTTATTAAATTCTCTATTAGTAGCAGATTCAGATATATACCACCAATAAAGCACTTTCTATAACATATATATAAAGTGTATAATAGTGTAATAGTGTTCAAATTTTATGTCTTTAGTATCTCTTATATTTATTTCGTAAATAGTGAATGCAACTACATATGTTTTTCTTCTTACTTCACTTTATTTAAAATAATTAAGTATTTTTAAGCAAATCTTATTATGACAAGCAACTACATATGTTTTTCTTCTTACTTCACCTTTATTTAAAACAATTAAGTATTTTAAGCAAAATCTTATTATGAGAAATATTTTTATGAAACTAAATTCATACGGAATCAATTTATTTCAAATTAGCAAAAATTAAAAGAATTAAAATTTCAAAATTAAAAAATAATATATTAAAATGTTTTATTAATAAAAAAAAATGCATGCTAAAAAATTTATAAAAAAAAAAATGTCCTTAAAATTTAAAAAAAAAAAAAAAATCTTATAAAAGATTAAATGTATAATTTTTAATATTACCTAAACTCCAGAATTGATGGCGTACTGACGTAAATGCGTTTAAATATTTGCGATTTAATGCAGTTGATTGATTAAATAATCCTAATAATAAAGACATATTTAAAATAGTTTCAAAAATTGCAAATAATCAAAACAGTATTTTTGACGAAGTATTTATGTATTTGAATATTTATAACGATCATAAAATATTTTGAAAATGATCATTTCAAAAGTGTTTGGTAAATAATATAAAAATCGAATAATAATAAATAATATATAAAACGAATGATAATGTATAAATTGAACTGACTTTTTCTGAACATGTCCAATACTAAAGGTTTTACCAAAATATTGTATTACACGCCAAAACTTGCATTTTCCACTCAAGTTGTGAGTGTTTAAATATCGTATTATCTAGAGTTATTAATTTAATTTTAATTTTAAATTAAAATATAATAATGATAAAAAAAATTTCGAAATCTAAGACTGATTAAAATGTTTGGATAATAGCCAAAAATTAATTCGAGAAACTTTATAATTATTGGAAATGCAAATTTTAATTTCAATTTTTATATGAATAATAAAAAAAACTTTTTATTTATACTTAAAATTTGTGACTAAGAATTATTTTTCCTCTATGTTATTGCATATTTAAATAATTCCTGTATTAAAATGTTAAAAAAAGATTCAAAATTTTAACTTTCACATGACTCATCTGTATTTCTTGAAATATTTATCACAAATAGGAAACATTATCATGAGTTCTTATAGGTTGATGCTATCGTTTACATCAATACAATTCTATCTTGCATGTATTGGAGATCTGTAATAGTATCATATATACAAATGTCTTGATAATGCAATGTCTAACAATATATGGGTAAAAGATTTACTCATATCAATTCAAGCAATAAGAAAATGAATATTATGGAAATTGTTGAATACTATGGCATAAATAATACAAGAAAAATAGATATGGGATAAATAGGGTTATTTATAAAAAATATTCCTCTCATTTATAATTGTAGTAATACTTAAACCCACATAAATAAACAAAACATCTGAAAACATTTATGTTTTTAAGAACCTTTAACATAAGAATTATAAGGATTGAAATTTATTGCCTTTTGTAAAACATTGGCATTCACTTTTGATGATTATATATTGATAACTCAGAATTAGCTTCCAAATCAAATTGGATTCTAAATTTTCAAAGATAAATGTACGGTTATGAGGAAGATTACTATGCTAAATGCATCAGAATATTAAGAAATTTTGGCAAAAGATTGCAGATATGGCCCTTCACTTCACTTCACTTCACTTTAGTTAGGCAATGAAGACCTTATTTCAACAATAGATTTAGATATGTGCATTAATTATTTTTGTCTTAACATTTAATGTTCAATAAATGAATGTTTTCCTTTCCTGTTTCATGGAAATGAATAATTTCCATAAACTTTTCATTTCTAGGTAGAATTTAAAATTTTAATTCTGGTCTGGTTCTACATTACAATGTACACGTAAAAAACAACTATTGTGGGATCACAAATGCCTGCAGTGTTCAGCTGTTTTGAAATAATTTAGAAACAATTTGGTGAAACACGAAGTTATTCAACAATTTTTTGGTTTATAAATTATTCTGTTAGACGCACACATGTATATATGTAAAATAAGTAGGTTGTAGTCAATTATTAGGAAGTGCTAAGTTTTGCTTCGATAATGAATTAGATGGGTTAAACGGTGATGAAAAAAAATAGCATAAAATAAAATTAATAATAAAAAAAAAGGAAAAAATTCCTCTACTACAAAGTATTTTAACAGCATATCAATATTGCATTTTTTTTTTTACTTTAATTATTCCTATTTACCATCTATTCCAGTAATGGGTATTTGATTAATCATTATTTGTCGCAATTATTTCTGATTTAAAAGGAAATTCAACATTAGACAGCAGTATACTTCCTTACATCCATAAGTGGTAAAAATGTAGAAATTTTTAGGAAATAATTTCTGCATTTTTACCTCTTATGGATGTAAGGTTATGTATGTCTTATGGATGTGAGGTTATCTAGGTATAATTGTTTCACACTAAGGTTAAATATGAGGATATCCAGATTAACACCAAAGATGCCAGCCCTATAGCCAGGAGTTTTGGACAACATACATCCTAAACCATAGGACTCGCATCACTGATGTTAGTTTGGAATATGAGGAGGTAAAGATACAAAAATTCTTTCCTAAAGATATAGGGATAACTGTTTCATATTAAGGTTAAATGCGAAGACATGCAGATTAACATCAATGTTGTCAGTCCTATGGTTTAGGATGTAATAATGCCATCCCAAATCTATGTAATGTTCCCAGGCGTAGAGCAGTCGCTCATTTCCGACTAGCCACTGGACATGACTATCTGCGTAAACATCTTTACAGACGCAAAATTGTTCCTTACCCGATATGCACTCTGTGCGGCTCTGGCGAGGCTATGGACTCCACACATCTACTTCACTGTCCTGCTCTGAGCAAGACTTTTCTCGCCGAGCGATATTGGGAGGCTAGAGATATGTTAGATTAATGAACTCTGTTGCAGCATGTTTTGTTGCATGTTTTCTCTGTTCTTTTTTTTATTTTTCGTTGTTCTGTACTGTTAATAATCTGCCATTGGAAAAAAAATGGTTTAGGAGGTATGCTGTCAAAACTCGTGTTAGTCTATTGTTATAAATGATTCTCGTTGCACAAGGAATGTGAACAGTTAGAGATTAGGAAGATTAGGATGGAATTTGTTGCTGTCTCTTATTTCAGGAATATGGCTACTCGATGACGATTGTGATAGCATACAATCCATCATACCACCCATCAGACGGCCTGATGGCATTTTTTTTTTATTCTCCCATATAATGTTTTTGAAGTCTTTTTGATGATTTATGTGCTCCTTTCGTTTAAAGTGAGCTGATTGTATCATTCACAAGTTAATAACTAAGTTTATTGAAAAATATACCCCTCCCAGTTATCATTAGCGATATAAAGTTTTTAAAACATATTTTAAAAGTTATACATATAATTTAAAAAAATATTAAATATTTAATTAAATAATAATAATGACGATGATAACAGAATAATTGTAAAAAATAAAAAAAATTGTTATTTAAATATATATGTAAGCAACCTTTGTCATCTAAATTGAGGTAAATTCAAATGTCTCAATAATTTAGATTCGTTTTAAAAAATAAATCAACAAAATTTAATAAAATATTGTGCAATTTTTTTAAAAAAATTCAAAATTTAACATAAAAAAGTATACAAATTTTTGTATTTAAATTTGTTTCAAAAAAATGGAATTTTTTTGTCATTTAATATTAATTCGTTTATGGAAGAAAACTTAGCACTTATGAAATTGTAGTAGATGTTACAAGCGTACGACGCTATAGGCGGGAATACATGCAATGTGTATGATAATTGTTTTTAAGAGTGATATAGTACGATTAAATTTCAAATATATCATATTTGATTGAGCATGTTATAAATTTATTAATGTTCTTATAACTGAATTCCACAAATTTTATCTCCAGTTGTGTTTTTAGTATTTTGAATAATTTTTGTGCAAATGATGTGTTACTGCATGTAGAATTGAAATATTTGATGTTTATATTATTGTTTATATCAATTTATGTATATTTCACAATGCCTGTCATAAAATTTCAAAGTGATAATATGATATACTTAATACTTGAAATATATAGATACTATTATGGAGGGAAAATCTTGGTGTAATTATAATGATTCTAAATACATTCCAATTGATAAAATGAGCGTTTCTTTTACTGAAAATTGTTTTCATACTCAGAAAAATACACATATCATAAACAATATTTTTATACTTATTTAAATGTGTAATAATATAATTATTATAATAATTTTATAGATAAATATGATTTAATGTACAAATAGAAAATAGAAAACATTGAAAGCAGTAAAGTGCATTTCACTTGAATAATATCTAAATAATACTTCACATTTTCATTGTTGGAATACAAAATAATGCAATAAAATTCATATTCGTATTATTTAATATTTTATTAGACCTATTTTGATCTATGACTCTGAAACTTGGACTTTGGCGAGATCTGATAAGGTCCATTTGAGTATATTTGAGAGGAAGATTTTAAGGGCTATTCTTGGAGGTGTTAGGGAAAGTGATTATTGTAGAAGACGGTACAACGCAGAAATTTATAAATGCTATAGAGACCCAGATATTATAAAATTTATTAAGATCTCAAATAGGTTAAACTGAATTGCTACATGTATTTAGAATGAAGGATTTAAACTCTGTAAAAAGACTCGTTTTAGGCAAAGCCACTGGGAAAAAGAGGAAGATAGTGAATAGACGCAGGTGAAAAAGATTTTTACTGTACTAACGGTTAAGAATTGGAAAACCCTTGTCACCTAGAGGAATGCATGGAAATCTCTTCAAAGTAGAGCCTTAGCCTTATTATTATTTAATATTAAATAAATAAAAAAAATCATTTAACTAAATTAAAAAAAAAACTCAAAAGTTTAATAAATATTATTGAAAAAATTGAAGTAATGAAAATTATTAAATTGCACATGTGTTGCTTAATCTTTACCAATATTTAATTGATCCAGTAATTTAATATAAGCTATGCAATTAAATATATATATAGTATAAATTTTATAAGAAAATTCTTAAATTTTTTTAATTTCAAGGTCATGTTTCTTTAAAAATGAAGACCAATATTTTTTAAACGATTTTAAATTCGTAAACCAACATGAAAATAGTTTTACTAAATTACATAACAACTTCAAGAATTTCGTTATTAAAGGGTTAATAGAATCTAAATAAATATCTGAGATTTCTTTTACATTTTTTTCCGTTATTAATTTTAATTAAATAAAATATTTTGGTATTTTAATAAAATAAATTTTGTAGCACTCTGAAGGATTTTCCGAATAACAAAATGAGGGTAATACACCCAACATAAAGAAATATTGCATTAATGAAGCATCAAATTTTGTTCCTTTTTTCCCAAGAAAACTATAAAGTTATGCAACAATCGACTCACAGCTATGCATTGAGCTATGCAACTATCGACTCAAGCTATACATTAAGTTATGCAACAATCGATTCATAGCTATACATTAAGCTATGTAACAATTGACTCACAGCAATGTATTGAAGAATGCTACAATCGACTCACCGCTATACATTAAGCTAAAAATCGGTTCATAGCTATACATTAAGCTATGCAACAATAGATTCACAGCTATACATAAATCTATGCAACAATCGATTCACAGTTATACATAAAGCTATACAACAATGGCCATTTCAAGCACTTCACTAACATTCATATTAGATTAATTTTTTTAAAACTAAAATTGATTTCCTTCAAACATTTAACAATTTGTATAAGACCGAAACGTTGAGCTGTTGCAGGCCCAAAAAGCTGATATCAAATCACTGACACTATCCTCTCTTCTGCATAACTATAAATAGCTCGACGTAATGTGGGTGGCCTTGCAGGGAAAGTAAATAAAAAGCAGAGCTTTTGTTTCTGCATTCATTTTTATTCTTTTTGGGGGAGGGGGTGATAGAAGCAGTACAATTTTTAGAAAAAAAATTATATTGTATAATTGTTTTTTATAAAACAGAATTTTTCGGAATATTAATAAGTTCAGAGAAATAAACACCCCGTGAGGTAAAGTAGCAAACTTAAGCCAATATTCCTTTCTACGAAGGGAGGGGATTTACAGAAACATGCTTTACTTTCTCGTTTCAAAATTATATCAGTTTTAAACACTCGACATTATAAGCAATGTCAGTAAAAAAAAGGAATTTAAAGAAGTGTCATGTAATTTGTTGTTTGCATTCGCTACTTAAATTTTAATATTAAATATCTATAAAGCGTATTGGCTTGAAAGTATCTTAACATCAATGTTTTAAAAGAAGAAAAACATCACATGTTTTCAATTTGTATTGATCCTTCAATTTGCTAGACCGATCAGCAAAGTAAAAAAATATCGTTTGCATTTAGAATTTTCAACAAAACAACAAGTAATATAAAAAACAAATTTTATACTCAATTCCTTCTTTTTTTCTCACTATATTGCAGGAAGTCCTCTATAAATAATTTTCATTCGTTTTTTTAAGTTTATCTGGCGCCCTCTAGATACATGTAACTTTAAATCTAAACAAAACTAAATTAATTAATTAAATTTAATTAATGTATTAATATTTGAAAAACTGTATTTACATCAAATGTCATCCACTACAAGTTCAAAAAAAAATGTATTTGAACTTGAGTAGATGAATAAAAAAGTGTTTTATTAACGATTGAAAATTTGAACAAGATATATATAGGGAGAGTGTAAGCTAATAGAAGGAATTTAAAAAAAAAAAAAAAGAACAGCAATCTCGATTTACAGCAAAAGAATAAAAGCAAAAATAAAAGCAAAAATAAGAAAAGCAAATATAATAAAAGTAAATACATACGATAAAAATAATAAAAGCAAATATATTAGGCTAGATTTCAAATTTTTAATTTAAAATTAATTTAAAATTAAAAATACAGAATACATTAACAAGAATACTCAAACACAATCGTTTAAAATTTCAAACGTAAAAAATTAAGAATAATAATATCCAGGAAAATAAGCTAAATTAAAATCAGACGATTTTTTATATTATTACCAATTTGTAGTTACATTATTTTTAAAATTGAATCATATAAAAATAAATGAATAATAAAAATATTTCATAATAAAATAATAATAATTAATAATTAAATGAATAAAAATAATTAGACAATTTTTTGATATTAAATAATTTATAATAATTAATTAATTAATAATATATATTAAATGAAAATAAAAATTATTAACTAATTATTAATTAATTAATGAGGATTAAATGAATAAAAAAGAATAATTGAATGAATAAAATAATGAATATTTTAATTAATAATTAAAAAAACTAAAATTAACTAATTGAATTGAATTAATGAATTAATATTTGAAAAACTGTATTAACATCAGTGTCATCCACTACAAGTTCAAAAAAATTTATTTGAACTTGAATAGATGAATAAATGTATTTTATAAACGATTGAAAATTTGAACAAGATATAGTGTGAGCTAACAGAAGGAATTTAATAAATAAATAATTTCCATCTTAGAATAATAAAAAAAACCATTTAAATTATCTTGAGAACTAGCACTATTATATATTTAAATGTATCTTCAACAAAAAAATTTAATAAAGAACAGTCATCTTAGAATAATAAAAAAAAACATTTAAATTATCTTGACAACTGGCACTAATATCTATTTAAATTATCTTCAGTAACAAATAAATAAATAACTTTTCATCTTTGAATAATAACAAAAACATTTAAATTATCATGAGAACTAGAACTATTACCTGTTTAAATTATCTTCAACAAAAACAAAAATAATAACAAAAATAAATAACAAAAACATTTAAATTATCTTGGGAACTAGAACTATTATCTATTTAAATTACCCTCAATAAAACTAAATAACTAACAAATCTCATAACTTTTCACCTTAGAATATTAACAAAAAACATTTAAATTAACTTGAGACGAACTTCTATTTTATTAGTAATTTCTGTTTTACATTCGATATTTGATTTTAGTGATGAGGAAACGTTACCAAATACTAAGAAATGAGTATAGTTTTGTAAAAAACATAAAAAAAAGTTATATTGATTAAAAGTGTAATTTTCTGTGCATTTTTTTTTATTTATTTGCTTTAAATAATTTTTAAGACTAAGATTCAATGTCCCATTAAAAAGGACGTGATAAAAATTAATTTTTTAAAAAATATGATGGCACGTATTGTATTTTTTTAAAAGATTGTCCTTAATTTCATAATATTTGTTAAAAAATATTTGTACTTCTCTAAGTTATATATGACTGTTTAATCTCAACCAATAATTCAACTTGCAAGATACCATCCGGCCCGTAAAATAAAATTTGCTGAATAGTTATCCAAAACATAGAATCTTCTGTATTTATTCGTAGGTAAATCAATGACAAGTAATATAAAAAAAAATTTTTAAAGTAACAATTGCAAATTTTTTTGAATCACTAACATTTTCTATTCCTTTTTTAGTTTATCTGGCGCCAAAAGTATTGGTAGATATATGCCACTTTGGAATGTAAATCCTGAATCAAACATAATTTTTATTAAAATCACTCAGGAATTTAAAATGAATTAACTAGTCTAGAAAAAACTGTAATAAAAAATTAAAAACGTTTTCCACTACAAGTTCAAAAAATGTATTTGAATTGGAGTGTATGAATAAAATAATTATTTTATGAACGATTCAAAGAAAATAAAATTGAACAAATATTTATCCAAAGACCTCGATCTGTGGCTAATTCATATTTAGATCAATAATAATATATCGAAAATAACCCAAGAATTTTTCATCAGTAAAAATTAAAAATCCAAATTATCTGAAAAAAAAAAAAAAAAAAAACGAGTAACAGGATAACACTGTAGAGTAACATCAAGAACTATGGGATATTAGAAGAACAAAAAACTCTTTGAACCTACTTTTTCTGAAATTAAGGTATTCAAAACGGCATCAGTATTTATTTTAAAACACATAACATGTTTTCGGTTATTAGAAATAAATGCACGTATAAAAAAAAAATCAAACATGTTTAGAACTAAGAATTTAGAAGCAAACTTGAAAAAATAAAAAACGGATTAGTCTAGCAGGTATGGATCCTGGTTTGGTTATTCCTATGCCATCAGCATATTATTATATACTCAATAATATAATATAGTATCACACAAAAAGTTTTTGCATATGTATGATTCTCGCTTTAATTCCACGAAAAATGTAGAAATAAAAGAATTTAAAATCTCCAATGATTATATCATGAAGATAATTAAATTTGCTTTGAATAATGCAGTCTGGTTTATAAGACCAAATATTTCTTACATTTTGAAAATATTAATATTTTTTTTGCTTACATTCAATAAACAATATTCTACATTTCTACATTAAAAACGTATCTATGTGAATTTCTTTTAACTTTAAAAGTACAAAAGACATATAGATTAAATTTTTTTCACTGAAATTATAGATTTTATTGTTTGATGTGCCACAATCAATAACTGTCACAAATAAATTTTCTTAGTTATATTTTAAAGAGACAGAAATTGTAATTTTTCCATAATGAAGTTTCGCTTTAAACTTTTGGTGCAATAATCGTCTAGTTTTAGTAACTTATTCTTAGTTATAAAAATGAATGTAAATAATTAGATGTAAAATAAGTTAATTATAAAATAGTTAATAAATTATTAATCTGATTGTTTTGGAGGAAGAAGGAATTAGTTATATTTTTATGCGAAAAGTAATTGAAAATTAAAAGCTCAATAATATTTTTAACTAAAATTCTTTGATGGCAGCAAAATAAAATCAAACGATTTTCAAAGCTCAAAGTTAAAAAAAATTTGCTTTCTTTTTATTTCTTTATTACATAATTTGTAAATATTTGAGGGAACAAGAAATATTAAGAACTGTATTTCAAATGTTTGCATTATGTATGTTAGAAATTTATTTTTCTTTTAACTTCATTTTATTTAATTAATCATATTTTTGTGCTATTTTTTGACATCAGGAATAAATTAATATGTATGCTATTTATGTTGAAAAGGGAATAGTAAATTAAACTAAGTACAATAAATATTATTTTGGATTATAAAATTTAGAAATGATATTTACTATAATGAAATTTTATAAGCATATTTTTTTTTTTTGAGAAAAATGAAAAATTAAATGTAGACATTTTATTAGATGAAATTTCATTTTTTAAACTTTTAATTAATTTTTATTTTCATTTTACTGTAAATAATGATTATTTATAATATTAGTGATTATTGTAAATATCAAAAAACTGACATATAAAAATATTTTAATGAAAAATTAAATGACTCAATTACTGGTAGAAAATCTCCATTTACTTGCATCTTTGTGTTTCATTTTACAAAACTAATTTCTATATAATTGAAATACGATGATTGGATGTCATTACATAATTTGACAATAAAGACAAATTTAAAAAAATTAAAGAATTTGACAATCTTTAAAAAAAATTAAATATTTTTGCAATTTAATATTAAGTAAGAATTTTTAAGATAGATTCTTTTGGAATTCACAATTTCTATCGTAATGATATTGTTAGATGCTTCCGCATTAGATCTCCATTTTCTTGCCTGAGGTTTTTTTTTTTCAGTTTGTGTTTCATTTTACTGTAAATTTGGCCAAAATAATTTCTATATAATTGAAATACGATGATTGGGATGTCATTACATAATAGAAAACTCTAGGACAGTTATA
Organism: Caerostris extrusa; assembly: GCA_021605095.1. Classification (NCBI taxonomy): domain Eukaryota; kingdom Metazoa; phylum Arthropoda; class Arachnida; order Araneae; family Araneidae; genus Caerostris; species Caerostris extrusa. The sequence continues at coordinate 33,907 of BPLR01004889.1, read as the reverse complement.
AAGACAAATATTGAAATGGGTATGTTTAGGATCTATCTTGAAATTCTTTTTCCCAATAACCAAATTTTGGTTGATCGCTTAAATTATGCATTAGTATATTTAAATAAAATGATCCATTTCACCATTAATGTGTACTAAATTACCTCATCCTGATGTTCTCCTGTACCTTTTTTCTTCATGTACCTCATGCACTTCTTTCAAGGAAACCTTTCACTTCATACTTAACTGTTCCAACAAGATTTTTAAAAAATTAAGTCTTCATAATTTTCTCCGTCTTATCATTTTAGGGCAAACAGAACCGAAAATGTCGAACTTGTTCTTATTAATAAAGTGCATATTTTTGTAATAAGATATAGGACTTACCATGGATCTCGCAAACACAAGTCTCGATCTCTTGTTCTTTGCACTTGCCAAACATTTTTTTTATAACATAACACTTTTTGTAACCCAGCTGGAGGGATCACCCATCAAATAGTTTCAGAAAAAAATACGTAATAAAATTCTTTATTAAAATATTACAATGCATAGAAGAACGTTTGACAGTGCTCAATCTCGAACTTTTCATAAATTTTCTTGGAATAAATCTCATCTCCATTCATGCCGAATATATTTTTGATCGTGCATTTCTTTTTTGAAAGCGTTCTACAACAAGGACAATAAGTGTTAGTTCAAACAATTTATCCCCCATTCTGACAAATTTACTTATTTTATAATAAAGAATAATAAATTTTCGAATGGCGGTAACCTTTTTTTTAATGGATGTTGCCCGTGGATGGAGCCCTATTTTTAAAAATGTAGAATATCTTATAAAATAATTTTTTGAGAAAAAAATCAAATTATATTTAAAATTGTTAGCAAACATAAAAAATACATGATTTATCACCCATTCCGACAATTTACTTATTTTATAATAAATAATAATAAATTTTCGAATGGTTGTAGCTGGTTTTTCTGAAAGCCAGCCCTATTTTTAAAACGTAGACTATTTTAAAAAATAAACGTTCAAGAAAAAAATCAAATTATATTTTAAATTGTTAACAAACATTTAAAAAAATACATTATTTATCGTCCATTCTGACAAATTTACTTATTTTATAATAAAGAAAAATAAATTTTCGAAAAACAGTAACTGTTTTTTTTAAATTGACCCCTTCCCTATTTTAAAAAAAATGTAGAATATTTTGGAAAATATACTTTCAAGAAATAAATCAAATTTTATTTAAAATTGTTACCAAACATCACAAAAAAATAAAGGATAATTAATAGTTTTATTAATAAATTTATCCGAAAAAAAGTCGTGTTCATTTTGTTTGCCATTCTTTAACCTTATTTTTCTATATTTTGATTTTCAAGAAAACAACAAATTAATATTCAAAATTATTATGCATATTTTTATTGAGGATAAAAAAATAATGTTTATATAACAAATTCCTATGGAGTTTTAAACCTTTAACTACTATTAAATGTACTTTTTTTGTAGAAAATTCTTAAATGCCCATTCATATAAAGGGAAGGCAGTGTGACGACAGTTTCTTCAAGACTTTCATTTAATTTTTTTTTTTTTTTCTTCCATACTTTTTAAGCTATTTTTATATTTCAATTTTGTTGACATATTTCATTGAAGACAGTAAAATTCCATTAAGCCTGGATTTCCTTTCACTTTTCATTTATATTTCTTAATTAAATTTATCAGAACAAAACATTTATTATACCACAGAAGTTGACCGATTTGGGTCATATATGTTATATAAAGAAAATTATTAAAGAAGAAAGAAGTTATAAAGAAAGAATTATTTTCATATTAGAGTTTTGTTCCTAGCAAAACAAATAACGCAGAATTATTTTAAAATATTTCTAAGATCACAATTTTAATTTTTTTTTTTTTTTTTTTTTACTTTTAATAATTTTTGTGATTAATTTCTCTGTTTGTGTTAAATGTTAGATTTTTAAATTAGCTAAGAATTCGAATTACGAGTATTAAAAATACATCTTATTATCGAATGTCTGGATTGTTTCTTATTCAATACATACTTCAACTTAAATTACAAATTTATTCGTTATAATCATATATACTAATCAAAAAATTATAAATAGCTTTAGTTAATTATTATTTTAAATCTAAGGAAATTTTAGTTTTCTTATAAACTTTAAATTATATATAAAAAGAAGTTTTTGAATATAGGCTATAATTTTATCTTTGTTCTATAATAAATGAACTTATCCGCTAGTAACTTACTCTCTGTTTTATATTTACTTTATAACTTCATTACGTAAATACTTTATTATTAGTGCAGGAATAAAAAAAATCATAAAATTGCTGTTTCTTTTAAAATTAAATCAATAAAATAAATAATGAAGAAAAAAAGAAAAAATAAATGATAAAATAAATAAAAATAAAAAAAAAAAAAATGATAAAAAATAAAATAATCATTTGTATTGCTTTAATTTAAAAAAAATAAATCTCTTTATTATTTTTTTATTGTTCCAATTGTTTTATTTACAGTGAGTCAATAGATCTGTTCAAATTGTTGATAGTTCTACTAAAAATTTCGTTTTCATTGACAATTTCGTTATAGGAATTAATTCAAGTATAAAAAATTATAAATTATGCATAATTTTTAAAAATTTGAATTAGTATAAAAATGGTTAAATGGAAAAATGCAAACATTTTCTAATTTGATTGTATTTCATCTTTTAGTTGTTTCATTTGTAATGGCCACATGAATACAATAAAATTGTTGACAATTTTGGTAAAAGGCCACCATTAGATGTTAATTCCTTATACAAGAGAGTAATCTCTAAAAAAAATTTTCTGATGTAACTATCCAATATTTACGTGTCATATGATAGGAAAGCTTAAAATATTTATAGTATAGAAAACGATTATCACAATCATCATTAAATCTTCTAATTTCAAACACTTTTATGTTCAGTAATTCCTTGATTAGTGTGGTTAATGAATCCTCCGTTTATACTGAATATATGAAACTCACACTACTCAAAGTTAAAATTTATGGGAGTAATTGTAATGGCTCTTGGAAAATATAAAAATGTAAAAAAAAAAGTTCTCTTACTTTAAATCTACTTAACTTTGTTGCATTACGTAAATGATGAAATATTAAGGTTTTATCAAAAGAAAATATGATTGAAATTTTCCGTTTTGGTGATTCCTGTGATTCTCTAACATTTTCTGAATCTACTTCTTTCCAACTGGAGGTATTTTCCTATCTTAGTAATTTCACCAATAACTCTGCTTACAGGATCATTAAAAACATAAAAAGTCATTTACTCATTTTGGCAAAAGATACTGTTAGGCTGCTCTAAAGGAGCTAAAGGATACTAAAGGAGCTTTTTTTTTAAACTTCTTCCCACGATTTGTGTTTTTCAACTGCTTTTAATAAAAAAAAAAATTTTCAAAAATTCTTTAACAGAGTTCGTCTCAAATGATACGCTTTTAAATTAGAAATTACTCCTTGGTCTATTAGTTACAGTAAAGACGTATTATTTAGTGATGGAAATATAAATCCCACAATGTTATTGAAATCATTTGAGTGAGGTGGGATGCCAGCGTGAAAAGAACTTGGAAATCACATTATTTTGCCTGCAGTATTTCTTTGACAGTGGGATAAAATTGCACAGTGAACAATTCTTCAAATAATTGCTTTGCTACCCAAGAATAGTTACTTGATTTCTAAATCACTGGAGGGTTTTGCTTGTAAATGCCCTTGGGTTAATAGTATGATAAATTGACGTCGGTTTCAATTAGAAGTCTTCTTCGGCGTCACTTTTGGTAGAAGTGTTAATCGATCTTTATGACCAGGTGCATTGCTCCTTTTCTTGCTAAAACTGTTTGTGTTAGAACTTTCTTCCAAGATAAAACTGTTTTTGTCAGCACTGAAGATTTAATGAAGGATTTCCGCAATTCAACAGGACATTTGGCCTCTGTATCTTCAGCAACACTGGTTGCTTGTCCTCTTAAACTATTATGCCTTGCGCCCTATTGACCTTTTGAATTCTCGAGCCAGACTTTACTCGGTAAAAATGTTGAAATATCCTTTTAATTTTTCTCTTTTCAATGAAGAGAGAAGAAAAAATTTTTCTTTGAAGAAATTTTAATATTGATTTTAGTTCCATCCGTAAGAAGCACTTCTGATCACAATTATGATTGCAATTCTGATTTCCAATTCAATTATATCAAAAAGCAAATTTTCACTTCAATTATCAATGGACTTCTCTATTTCAAATGTATTGCATATTTAATGACTTAGATGCCTTTCTCTGGTACTCTAGCTTGATTTATCCGCAATAGAACGTATCGTTAACTCGCCTAAACCTAGTATTCTACCTATAGGCGTTTGTTTCTCCATTATGAAATTGTTTAATAACGTCAAGTTGAGTATCTATTTTAGTTTTTCACCTTCTTTTGTCTCCGTAACTACGTATGGCGAAGTTCAAAAAATATTTTTGTTAAAAATAAGTAATAAGTGAACCACTCAGTTGGAGCTGACGGAGATTGCCGTTGTACTGCCAACTGAGCAGTGAGTATCCGATAATAATTCTCTGAAGAACTGTCCGCAGTTTAATTACTCAGCAACCAACCGCGTACACGGTCTGACGGCCAATGTGGCTGGCGCACTGGCCTTTGGTATCACGAGATTCAGGTTCAAATCCTGGCGGTGGCATGGATGCTTGGGAGTGGTTCGAATTCACGTCAAACCGTAGGTCCCGGTCTAATTAGTCCAAAGTGTGCAAAAAATGACAGAGCGACAAGCCAATCCAAATAGTGTGGGAGGCTTCCTGCGGAATGAAGTTCAACAGCTACAGGAGGTTTGCGCAATCAAAAAATAATACACTAATTAAATCTTATACCTCATATTTAGAAAATTGATTTCAAAAAAAAGTTTGCGCACTGATTAAAAACGCTCAAAATATCACTAATCAGAGGATTCCTGCACTTATATATAATACCGCAAAACTATAAGTCCTTAAAGATGAAAGTGCATTATTTTCGTAAAGAATGAAACATTTTTCTGATTATTTTAAGACAGTTTCTCTTCATTTTACTTTGTCTGCTTTGACACAAAAGTTTCTAATATTCAAAAACAGGCTGTTTATATTTTTATTTCAAAAGAACTTTGTTTCATTCTTAAGGAAAAGGATTTCGCTTTAGGTCATGAGGCATACCGACGAAAAAGTCTTTGACTTGAACAGTTCGTGCGGTTTGGTAAACCAACTTTCTTAGGAGTACAAAGACTTTTGTTGATCAACTCAAGTTCGAAATCCTCGCGAAATCCTCCGACAAAAGAGAACGCCTCCAGCGATGGGAGACGGTGTTCGGAAAGTAGATGTTTCATTGGAAAGTTAGAACAATTCGAGCGTGAAACTTTTATGCCGTTCTACCTCCAGAAGATTTTACAACATCGTCATTATGTAAAAACTTAATTTTCTCGTTTGATTGAATTTATGAAAATAGAGAAGGTTGATAAATGAAGAATATTTTTTTAACCAACGAACTCCTGTGGTACTTATTGACGTCAGCAATATGTAAAGAACATATTAATAATAATTTTTGCACTTATTATATATATGTATATATATAGAAGAAATACTGAAATTAAGAATTATCACAGATAAAAGCATATTATTGGCATTAAGGAATATAAAATATTGGAGGATAATGGATATTGGATAGCAAATATTGGATATTAAACGTATTACATACTGGGTAAAAACATAACAAATAAGCGAATGTGCCAAATTTGGCGCTTTTTAAAATTGTTCAAAAGGATAAGAGTCAAATTGCTCTTTTATCTTCCAGTTTAGTGAAAAAATTTTAAGAAATAAATTTTAAAAGAATATTTTTATTTATTTGTAACCAAAAATGGTGAAATAAATGCAGTTACAAATAAATACAAATATTATTTTGTGTCGATGTATATGTTCTAATTTTCAGCAATAATTTCAATTTTGTTAGCGTAAATTACAAATCCTTCATCCCCTACAACACTATATTGAAGAATTCGCAAAAGTAGTTTTCTCTTCATGAAACAAATCTTTGAAAACGTTCATCAGAGCCATTTCTTTAAACGCTCTTAATTTTTTTTTCTCTGCGGGCAATCTTTCTATAAGCAAAAACAAAACTACAACAACAACAAAAATTCGATCATAAAAAGCCATGGTGAAATGAATGCATTTACAAATAAAAAAAATATTCTTTTTGTCAAGGTATATGTTCTAATTTTCATCAATAATTTACATTTTTTTAGCATAAGTAATAAATTCTTCCTCCGCTACAACATTCTATTGAAGATTTCGCAAAATAGTTTTTCTCCTATGAAACATGTCTTTGAAAATATGCATCAGAAGCATTTCTTTAAAAACTCATAAGTTTTTTTTCTCTGCGGGCAATCTTTTATAAGCAAAAATAAAACTATAACAACAACAAACAAAAAAAAACCCGAAAAATCATAAAAAGTCATAGTGAAATAAATGTATTTAGAAATAATTAAAAATATTTTTTTGTCAATGGATTATGTTCCAATTTTCATTTTCTGTTCATGAAACAAATCTTTGAAAACATGTCTCCGAAACTTTTCTTTAAACGTTCCTAGATTTTTTTCTCTGCCAGCAATCTTTTATAAGCAAAACCAAAACAACAACAAAAATATTCGATCATAAAAAGTCATGGTGAAATAAATGCATTTGCAAATAAATAAAAAAATATTATTTAAATATTCTTTTTGTCGATGTATATGTTCTAATTTTCATTGACAGTTAAATTTTTTTAGCATAAATAATAAATTCTTCCTATACTATAACATTCTATTGAAGTTGTTTTCTCTTCATGAAACAAATCTTTGAAAACATGCATCAGAAACATTTCTTTAAACGTTCATAAACTTTATTCTCTGCGGGCAATCTTTTTATAAGCAAAAACAAACAACAACAACAACAAAATATTCCATCTTAAAAGTCACTTTTTTTAATCGAATGCGAAACAATCTTGCTTTTTGAAACACTGCGCGATAAACAATATTCTCTTTTCAAAAGAGACAAGATTTCATACGAGACAAGATATTCTCTTTTCAAAAAATAGTCTTTTGTGCCATTTTCATTTTCATCAATGCAAGGCGAAATGAGTCGCTTTATCTAAAAATTACTCGCTCAACTGGATGTTCTTGTGCGACGAAATTTTATTCAAGATCACATGAAAGCTTGCGTCCTACCAAAATATCGACCTGTTATCAACACAGACACTGCGCAACGTCTACCTGTGCGAAGGGGGATAGGGGGTGGAAGGGAAGGCAGAAAATAGGTAGATAGACTGTTTACTCATTTTGAGCCGAAATGAATATTTTATTTTCAAATCTTGACTTTCGCGGAATTTGTATTATTCGTTGCCACGGCGCAGAAATTCGACAAGCAAGGCGGGCGGGAAAAGCATCCCACTGGTGCGGTTGTTGAATTTTTATGAGCTTATTTATTCTATGCGTATAAGCAGAGATCTTTGATCCCTTACCTTCACAACAAGTCTCCATGTTTCTTTATATAATTTTTTTATTTTATCCATTTTTTTTTTTATTTGGTTTTGATAGTTTGTGCAAAATGAATGGGAGGTAGGAAAAGAGTGGATTTAAGCGTCTTGTCACCCGTTTGTTGATTTTAGAAGATGAATTTTCAAACAAAAGTTGGCATTGTGTCGTAAAATTTGAAATATTTTGAGGCTTTATTTGTTTGCCTGTTGCTTTGGGTTTTCGTGGATACATGAGAGGGGGAAATAATTGCCTAGTGTGAAGACGAACCGTGACATGAACCTGTTTTGGGGATGGTTGGAAAATTGCTCAACATAGTATGTGAAAATGTTATGGTTTTATTATGCTTAAATTTAATAACTTTAATCAACTTTCTTTTTTAGAAATTGTTTTGTCAACATACATCTTCTGGGAAATATTGAAACTTATTAGAAAGTCTTTTTGAAAGTTTTTTTGATGGTTAGAAAGTCTCTTTGATTATTTGAAAGTCCTTTTTACTATTAGAAAGTTTTTTGAAAGTCTTTTTGATGGTTAGAAAGCCATTTTGATTATTTGAAAGTCTTTTTTACTATTAGAAAGTCTTTTAATTGTTAGAAAGTTTTTGATTGATTGTTATTTGAAAGTCTTTTGATTATTTGAAAGTCTTTTTGATTATTTGAAAGTCTTTTTGATTATTTGAAAGCTTTTTATCATTAGAAAGTTTTTGAAAGTCTTTTGAAATACTTTTAGTCTTATATAAGTATAATTAGAAGTATTTTATTAAATTTTTAACTTATTAAATAATCTTACCATATAAAGAAAGAGTAATAAATTTAAGGATTAAATTTTGTATAAGATTCATAAATATTGAGTATTAGTATGTAGTACTTATTGAAAAGGGTTTTAAATTTTTTTTAAAACTTTTTATAGCAATGTTTTAGCTTTATTTCTTCGGTTAAGAAAATAGTTATTTATGAAAAATTTGCACTACGTACAATATAACATTGAAGAATTCTATCAAATCTGAAAAATATAGTACAAAGTGTTATAAAAATCCTGGACACATTTATCAATTAAAAAATTTTGAAAGTCTTTTCCAAATCAACATTTATATTTAAACATCATTTTAATAAAAGTTTGACCTTAAAGATAGTGTTAAATGTTAAAAAGACCACTTAAAAATTTGTAAACTAATAAGATTTATGATTCTAAAATTAGTAGGATTTTAAAAATTAGTAGAAAAATTGTTTATATATTTCACAGTTTTAAAGTAATAATTTGAAAAATGCGTGTTAAAAAAAAATCTTATTATTATACTTAATCAATATTTTCAAAAAAAAAATAAAAAAATAAAATTATCTTTTACAAAAAAGATGTGTTCGTTTCATTCAAAAAAATGATAAAAGTTCAATTTATTAAACAATTCAACATTGATTTAATGTTTTAATATAATTATAATATCACCAATTTTATATTTATTGCTGGATGGTTTAAATGAAAAATACTTATAATACAATATTAAAGCATTACAATTTTGCAAATTTCGGTTTACACTTCTTTATAAACAATTCTATTTAAGACTATTTTGTAAGAAAAAGAAAAATTGATTTAATTATGATGACATTTTTTTTTGTAATTTATTCTCAACATAAGGAGATTCCATTTAAAGTAAATATGATCTTAATTTCAATTTACGTCGTTTCCTTTAAATTTTATGGCTTATTTTTAAAATTTGCATTGTTATTTTTATTTAAAACTCCACAAAACCATTTATAAAAAGTGAAAAAAAGAACAAAAAAAAAAAACTTCATTAAAGAAACATTATTATATCGATATTATACAATATTTATATTTATTGGGAAAAATCTCTTTCATATAACCGAAAAAAAGTCTGCGAAATTTTAAAAATGTATATTCTATCGATAAACAAATAGTTTTATATATATTGCTAAACTAATAGTTTATATAGTTGTTATGAAGTATTTGAATGAATATAATCTTTTTAATATTTTATAAAAAATTTTCTTTCTGTAAATATAAATACATAAAACCATATTTAATATACATCATATAAATATGAAATTTCATATAAAACCATATTTATTAAACCATTTTATACTTAAAACCATATCATTTCATATGAAAACATATTTCATATAAATTTTTATTTCTGTTTCTTTATAAGTATTTTTAAATATTAGAACGAATTGATTTATTGAATAGATTTCATTGGTTTTGAAGAATTTTAACGAATATAAGCTTAATAAAAACATTTCTTACTATTTCATCAAAATTAAACATAAGTTTAACAAATAAATTTAAGCTTTTTATGAATAATTTTTTTCAAGAAGAATTACTTAACGATGAATAAGTATTCATGGAATATTTATTCGAATGATCGATTTATTAAAAAACAATCAATCAAATGCAAAATGCATGAAAATTTTTTCTTAAGTGAGTATTTTGCATTGTTTGCCAAAAAAAGAATGCAATCCATGTTGTTCGATATCTTTCTAGAACTTTATTCGTTATAACACGAAACACTTTTTACCAACCCTACAATTTCATCTCCCAGTATCCCATTAATTCTTCCTGTCAACGAGTAATAGCAACACATGAATGAACTCTCAAGTATTCTATAATTCAACGTCCATTTCCATCGTCCATGAAGAAAAAAAAAAAGGAAAAAAAACAGCTGCATTTACGGAACCTGGCGTCGATATTTGGCGACAAAAGAAAAGAAATCGTTTTTCCCCCTCATGACTAATCATTCGTACTTAAAATGTGGATGCCATTCATGAATAAGTAATAGCATCGCGAAAACACCGTTATTCCGTCGGCCATTTCGTTGGCTGTCAACAGTTTTGAAGTAAATTGGCCACCTGATGATGGCAACAAAAGACTCAAACACTATTTTGGGGAGAGAAGAATATTAGAGAGGTTTTTGCCAGTATTGTAGTAAGAGATTGATTGAAGTAATCATTTGCATTTCGAGTTAAATATAAAAAAAAAAAATAAAATATGTATAATTTATTTTAATGATTTTTAGTTCCACATTTAGTTATTAATATTAATTTCACATACTTTTTTCCAATTTAAATAACTTTCTTTCTGAAAATTTTTTTTGTCAGCATACATATTCCATTGAAATCTTTTATATATATCCATTGAAATATATATATATATATTTTAAATTAGTTTTGTTAACAAATAAAAAGATCTCGTGTTAATAAATAAAAACATTTTGTGTTAACAAATACAAAATATTTTTGTTAACCAACAAAGGAATGTCGTGCTAACGAACAAAATTTTTTGAAACGTTTGTCCTACATAAGTTGGATTAGAAGTAGTTTATTAAACTTTTAATTTTTAAATAATCTTTATTACATAAATAAAGGAAAAGTAAAAAATTAAATATTAAAATTTTATATGGTTTAATGATATAAGTATTAAAATGTGGTACATATTGATTAAGTCTCAATGCTTAAAAATAATTATTTATGTAGTTTGAACACTTAAAAATAATTATTTATGTAGTTTGAATGCTTAAAAATAATTATTTATATAGTTTGAACACTTAAAAATAATTATTTATGTAGTTTGAATATTTAAAAAAATAATTATTTATGTAGTTTGAATACTTAAAAATATAATTATTTATATAGTTTCAACAGTTAAAGAAATAATTATTTATGAAGCTTCTGCACTATGATAATATAATATTAAAGAATTCTTTCACGTTTTAATTTTTTTTTTTATTCGATAAAAAATATTAACTTTAGTGTTATAAAGATCTTGGTCAAATTCTAGATATTTAAATGATTCAAGTATAAAAATAAGTTTAATTTTTATGCTCATATAAAATACACTAAGGGTTAAAAAATATATTATTTTCAGGGATCGAGTTTTAAATTAATTTTTGCTAATAAATAAAAACCTCTCGTGTTAATAAATAAAAACATTTCTTGTTAACAAATAGAAGTATTTTTTTTGTAAAAAAAAAAAAAAAAAGGAATCTCTTGTTAAAAAATAAAAGCATCTCGTATAAACAATAAAAAATATTCCTTTTAAAATGAATGATGTATGTTGAAGAATAAAAATCATAATTTAATTTACTTTTAAAACTAATGCTACAAATAGAAAATAATATTTTTAAGAACATGAGTTAAATAAAAAGATTTATAAATAATAAGCAGACGAAAAATTAATAACTATTATTTTGTTAAAATAATCGATCTTGTAATGAAAAGAATATTTTATATACTTTTTATTTACAACATTTCTTCAACATTCTTATTTAGTTCAAAAATTCTTTTTATTGTTCTTGATTAAAACATATAATTCTTTCTGATATGTATTACTGAAACACGAGAAATTTACACAAAAATTTTATTAAATGAGGTAAACATTGAAATAGATAAATTTCCCATCACCGAAACAAATCTTAAACAAATTTCATGAACAATCACTGAATTATTTTTAATTTAAATTGATAAAATATTTTAAGCGGAAACTACTAATTAAAGTTTTTTTTTTTTTATTTAATTATAAGCACTTATATCGTGGAAAAGCCCGGCTTCAAAAAATAAAACTTACTAATTCATAATATCAAAGAAATTTCATTTTCATTTATATCAAAGAAATAAGTTCATAAACTTCAATAGTAACCCGTTAGTAAACCTTTCTGTGGAATTCGGAAATTCTAATATGAAATCCATATTAAAAACAATTTTAATTAAGAGACCAAAATATCTAACAACGATCAAAAATAAAAACGATAAACGCAAATGGTTGTAAAACCAGAAGCAAAATATGAAAACTGTATCATACTAGAACGTAAAGAGCTGTGATGTAATTTTCCATTCATCGTTCTTTAACAAAAAACTGTTAGTGCCATCTGGCGGCAATAGAAAATAAGTTTTTAATTTATTTAAAAAATTTATTAACAAGAATTTTTCAGAATTTTTGACAACTCCCATATAAAATATTAAAAGTCCATTTATTTTGTTTGAATTTAAAATTATTATAACAATGTAATGCATTCTTATAGATACGATTAAATGTCAGATTTATTTAAAAAAATAAATAAATAATTAGAATTTTTTTCTTATTTTTTTTGTTAGAACAACTTTTTAAAAGAACATAAAATATATTGAAAACAAGCACTTACCAGTTTAACTCGAAATATCTGTATAAAAAATAAATTAGTGATTAGTTAAAAAAAATCTTTTGCTTTCATTTATTTAGATGTAATTAGATGTTTTTATTTAAATTTTTTTCACGGCTAACAATTATGTAATTAAATAAATAATTCCAAAACGATCTAAAAGATCGTCTGAAAAACAATTTTATTACAAAGTGAAAATAAGATTTTTCAAGAATGGAAAATTGTTTGGAATTCTATACTTTTTATATGTTTTTAAGATTGCTGTTATACGTTTTGTGGAATTCTAACCTTTTATATGTTTTTAAGATTGCTGTTATACGTTTTGTTCTTTCAATAAATTCTAAATTTTATGAGTAATTCTAGATATTTTTTTATTTTAATATACCTAAATTTTATGGATATCGGCTCAGCCGATTATTTACTTTGTTTTGAATATGTATAATTTACTTTTAATTTTATTTTACGGTGAATTTGAATTAGGCCAATGAAAAACTGTTTTTGGATTTTTTAAAAGTGCATTATTATTATTTTATTTACAATTTTTTTGTAATTTTATATATATATATATTATATATATATATAAATGGATTGATTTTTTCGTGTGAATGTGTTAAAGGTTAAATAATTTGTGAAACAGTTTCAGTGTCATAAAAAAGTCTTGATTTTTGCATTAATTTTTATTGATAAAAAAGCCATGATAACATAACATACAAAAATGATTTTGTTTTTTAAAATGAAAAATGAGTAGATTAACTTCCTATAATTTAATTCAAAAATTATTACAAAATAACTTTTTGTCATAATTAATATTCATAATCTGTGCAATATATATGTAAGCTCAAATATGCATTTTTAAAAAATTAATTTTTCTTAATATTTTTTGGAACTTGTTTATATTTTAAATTTTTAAAATTAGAAATTCTTATAAATCAGTTCTAATGCTGTCAATTAATGAAAGATTTATATTAATTATCCTTAAGATCACCAAAATAATTAAAATTATGATTATTTAAAAACCATGAGATTTCGATAAATTAAAATTTTTCATGTTATAAAGTATATTTTTCATTGAACTAAATAAAATAATACGAAAACAATAAATATGAGAAGGTTTTAGTTGTGATTAAGCTGAAGAAATATAGTTTAATTCATAATTATCATTTTCCTTTATGCCTTCTGAATGCCTTCTTACATTTATTTCATCTTACTTCTTTTTCTCACATTTCTCGCATTCCAAAGCATACAAATTACAATTTGAAACCTTTTTTTTAGATCATTTCTATACTATTAATGTTTAAATGTTCAGGGATAGATCTTATTTTGTGTGCTATTTTATATATATATTTTACAAATCATTCGTTTTTTAATTAAATTATTTATTTTTCTTTCGTAAAGTTTACAAAAAAGCATTAATGTTTTTTTAATATTAATCATTATACAATCGTAACTATCAATATAAGCGAAATTCAAAATTTTCTGATTAAGAATCTAAATAGTAAAATCAATATCTAAATTTATGCTGATAGCATCAGCATTTGAACATAATAATTTAAAACAGCAAAAACTCTAAATACATTTCAATCTCTGAAATTCTTACATACTTGAACGTTTAATAAAAAGAATGCACCTATAAACCAAAAAGGCCAGTATAGTCATCAAAAAAATTCCAAGAATACAAATTCTTCGTACTCTAAATATATAGATGATTTCCGTATCTTAAAACTCGAATACATCTCTTCCTAGAAGCTTATAAAAGCTACTCAAACCCCAATATAAACTCTTTCCAACAAGAACTTTATCGATATTTTTTTCGATATTTAATGAAAGATTACACTTAAACACCAAAACGACATGTGCAATCATCAGAAAATTCAAAGAATACAAATGCTGCATACTCTAAACATACAGATGATTCCGTATCTTAAAACTCTGAATACGTTCCTTCTTAGAAGCTTATAAAAACTACTAAAACTCCGCCATAAACTCCTTCCAACAAGAACGTTCTACATTTAATGAAAGATTACACTTAAACACCAAAAGCATTATCAATAAAAAACCACCATTCAATCACCTAAAGACAATCATCACAATCACCAAAAGGCAATCATCAAAAAAATTCCAAGAATACAAAGGCTTCATGCTCTAAACATACAGATGATTTCGCATCTTAAAACTCGGAATGCGTTCCTTCCCAGAAGCTTATAAAAGCTACTAAAACCCCGGCATAAACTCCTTGCGAACAAGAACGTTCGATATTTTTAGAACTCCAGAAACATAAAAAACCAGTAAGAAGCCATCTCTAGAGAGACAAGCATCTGAAAAAAAGAGGCTGGCAGGGAGAAAGACGTCAATAACTGGGGACTGTTTCGTGCGGCCTGCAAACAGAGGTAGAGACAGCAGCTGCGGAGATATCCCAAACTTTGTCCATAATTAATGATTTCATTACCTGGTCTTTTACAGCGGCGAATGGAGTTTCTATGTTTCCCCATGAATTTGGCAGTCCTATTTGGAACGCTTTCTCGGGGTGCTGTTTTTCTTTTGTAGCAGGTTCTTTAACACTGAATTATTGAAAGGATACAATTACTTTTGGCAATTGTTTGGAAGGTGGTGCATTGATTGTTCTTTTTATTTCTTATTGTATTCACATTTAATTGGAATGATATTGTCTCTTTTGGATGGAAAAGAACATCAATATTAGTCATATCTCATTGTTGAATTGATACAATGTATTATTTAATAAATAAAATGGCACAATTACTTTTTTCGATACGATATTTAACGCCTATTCGTGAATTTGCTGGCTTTTTTTGAAAGGCATTCTTGGATTAGGCTTGTTTGTTGTTTGTTCGCTAGCTACAGGCTTGTTTGTTTTTCACTGAATGAATAATAAAATAAAAGTGACATAGATAAAGTTATTAATAAGATTATTCTTGTCATTTGTGATAAGATGTGTGGGTTGTCCCTTTTCTATCTTTATATATTAAGCTTTAAGTAAAGTATATCTTTTTTTTGATGGAAAAGAAATAGCAATAGCAATAGATTCTAAGTTATTGTTAAATTGATATTATATTGTTGTTTAATCGTTAAATTGATACTACTTTAATAAAAATGGTAAATATACTCAAATTATTGCTTAATAGAATATTTGGTATCTTAATAGGGTGTATGGTACTTACTGTATATGGTGGTAGTGTGAGAGGTGTGTTTTTACACTATTATTAAATGGTCTGTATGGTGTATATGTTTAAATTGGTTCTTGGATAACTGGTTCCTTTGTTGTTGGTTCTTTGTGAATGAATTATAAAGATAAAATTTAGATTTTTGATAAAATTAGTACTTTTCTATAATGGGTAATAAAACTGTTTTCTCTCCAGTTGTGTAAAAATGGGGAGTTTATAGTCCTTTCTTTTTTAAATAAGTTTTCATTTTTTGATGGAAAGAAATATCAATATTAGTTGTAAGCTGCTGTCCCTGTTCTGATATTTTTTTTTTTTTACTAGAAGGCTATACGTTTAAATGTTAAAATTATTTAATAATAGAGCTAGTGCTTTTATTTAACAGTTTGAATTGGCCTTTCAGATAACTGAGTCTTTTTTTTACTATAGATTCTTTATGATAAATAAATTATAAGCTCAGAATTCTTTTTTAATATTTACATATACTGCTTAATGTTTTAATTCCTTTTTCCACTTTTTTAATTCGAAAAATGTTAATTCCGGTTGATAAAATCGATATCAAAAATGTTATATTCAATTTTATATTTACAAAAAAAGCCTTTAAAATAATAGTTTTTATTTCGATAATAATAAATAAATACTTAAAAATATTTGCCTGTTTACATCGAATAATAAAGAAATTATATAATAATAGAATGTTTATTATAAAAATGTTTAGCTGATTCAACATCTACGTATGTTTCTATAAATAAACTTCTAAAAATATATGGAATTGTCCACTTTTTATTCATTTATTTTTATTAGTATAGCATTATTTTTTTACCTGTAATAAAATCGCATTGATTTCATTTCCTTACTTTTTACTTAGTTTTAAGCAATAATCGCTTATTTAAATTTTTATCAATACAAAAAAATTGCTCTAGTTGTGCAAATTTCTTCTATAGAACTTTTTAAATCTTCCACTGCTTTATCATTGCGATTTATTGGTTTAGACACGAATCAACAAGCGAAAAAAAGGTTTCCATTTGCTACAGTTAATAGAACTGCATAATATGCAGAAGAAAAAAAGATACATGCAACTTGTCCTCTAATGCCGGAAATCATAAATATGTCTTACGGATGAATCGATAATTTTTGCATCGATATTTTCCAAGCCATCCATCGATCACCAGCCCTTCCAATTATAGTTCTCACGATAGTGGCAACAAGTTCTGTTCCACGCAGACACAGTTTATGGAAATTGGCCTGTGTTGTTCATTTATGCACGCGAATGGATCATGCTGCTGATTGGATAAGATAGCTGTCTAGCTCATCGAGTTTATTGATTGTGAGGGAAAAATAATACCCAAAGTTTATTTAGTAAAAATGAGTCAACAAGAAAAAAGAACCCAGGAAAAAAGGTTCCGTCTATTCTGGGGCAAAATTGTAATTACCTATAACTGTCGAAATCTGTTATATTTTGTTTGCATGTTGTTTTCTTGTGTGGATTTCGATTTTCTTTAGTAAAACGCGCCGCAATAAAAGTTTATTATCTCTGCCGTGAATGATTTTATGCGGTAATAAAATTATGTCTCGCAGTTATTGCAGTTTTTGCAGATAGGTAGGTGGATGAGATAAAAAAATTTATTCCTGCCTGCCCCAGACTTGTAGAGGGTGCCTCGTGCGTTTTATTCAACCTAAAAATAAGGAGGAGTTTTTGTATTGTGGATTGGGGAATTTGTTTTATATGCTCGAAATTTCATGCATATTTAATGCTGATAGCCTGAGGGGAAATGAAAAGGATTCAAAGTATTACGCTGAGCTAGCGTGAGAAGTTTATAGTTCTGTAGATGTTTTTAAAAAGGATACTCAAAAAAATATTTTAGTTTAAAGTGAGTTTAATGTTATGATATTTTAAAAAACAATATTTATCTGTTATATGAAATGGAACCAATTCTATTTTAATACAAGAAAATTATGTTAAAATTATTATTTTCAAAAGTTTTCTTGCAATTTAAAGCAAATGGAATGTTTTACCTTAAACCAGAATCCATAAATCAGAATTTTACCATAACCAGACTCTTATCATAAACCAGTATTTTACCATAACCAGATTCTTACTATAAAACCAGAATTTTACCATAACCAGACTCTTACCATAACCAGATTCTTACTATAAACCAGAATTTTACCATTGCAAACTCTAACCATAAACCAGAATTTTACCATAACCAGACTCTTAACCTTATGACTCTACTACCATTAACTGAATTTTACCATAAAAATTCTGTTATAAGTTATGGTAAAATACAATAACCAAATTCTTACCACAAACCAGAATTTTTCTTTTACCAACTTGGGAAAATCGTTGTCCTCATAATTAATGAATCCATTTTCTGGAGTTAAACTAAATTTTGTCTAAATTGGAGTTTATTCAAAAATTGTAAATTAATACACTTATATAATACTTATTTTAAACTTCAATATTCAGCTTTTGATATTATTGTACTAGAATTTTTTTATCAAATAGTCATAAATAGTCTAAATTATAATATTAAAACTGTCATAAAAAACTATATAAATATAATTAAAATCAATTATCAGTTTAATTATTGGCTGTAAAACCTAACAGTTTCACAAAAATATTTAATTTTTATTTTTCATTTTACAAGAAATAATTGTAGAAAATTTACAAGAAATCTTATAATAGTTCTTCTATTTATGTAAGTTATTTGAACGGTATAAATAAATACATTTGGCTGTCTCTTTTATTCGACAATTCAAAAATTTTATAAAAGGCTCTTTACACTCCTTACAAAACTATACTTAAATTCTTTGAGATATTAAATATTCGGAAAAATTTATTAAACTGCATAAAAAACTGTAAAAATAGAGTTTAACCAACTTCTAGTCTCGTATTTCTAAATTTCTGTAATTTGAAGTATTACCTCCTCTAATAACTTAAAATATCTTAAGTATTAAGTTTATAATTTAAACTTCATTCCAACTACAAAGATTACTGCATATATTCTGTAAAATTAAAGTACTTTTTATCACGTATTATAAATTTAATAACGTCGTTTTAAATTATAAACTGTATAATAACTGTAAGTATATTAATATATTAAAATAGATGTAATTATTTTTTTAATTATAACAAAATTACATATTATTAACTTAATAAATACTTTTTCAAAATATATGATTGTTTTTTTCAAATTAAAACAAATTATTTAGAAATGTTATTAATTTAAAATTTTAAAAAATAATTTTATTAATTAGTTAAATTAAAACTAAATATTTCTAACAATTTATAATTAACATTTTCATCTAATTCTTTAAGTAACTAAATGGAATTAAATAATTTCTGAACTAATATCTTGACTAAAGATAATATAATTATTTTTAATTATAAGAAAATTACATATTATTAACTTATACTTTTCAAAAATAAATTGTTTTTTTCAAATTAAAACAAATTATTTCCAAATGTTATTAAATTTAAATTTTAAAAAGTAATTTTATTAATTAGTTAAATTGAAACTATTTATTTCTAACTGTTACTAATTATTTTTTTCGATCTAGTTCGTTAAGCAACTAAATGGAATTAAATAATATCTAAACAGAAATCTTGATTAAGCTTTTAAAATTTTTTTTATTAAATTTTTTTGTTACTTAGTTGTTTTAAATTTCATTAACATAATTTTTTTCTAATGCAGCTGGCAAATACTTAAACAGTTGACTTTGATGCCTTTAAGGCAAGCGCTGCACCGACGTTACTCAGTTAGCACTACCCAGGAGGGGCATGTAGCTTGAAGATAAGCTACGGACGCGGAGTAACAACACCCGCGCAACGCTCTAGAGTCATATGAGACCGGGATCTATGGTTTAAAGTGGATTCCAAACCACTACAAACATCCATGGCACCGCCGGGACTCAAACCCAAAATCTGTGGTACCAGAGCGTTAGCCACTGGGCCATCAGGTCCCCTTAACATAACTTATAACCATAAGGATAAAAATTTTTATTAATGCATTTACATAAAAATATTAATACTAATTAATCAAAACTAAATAAAGGATAATTAATTAATTATAAAACTAATAATAAATATTTTCTATTAAAAGATCGCTTAAAATTTTTTTAACATTGATTTACAAGAAAGGAAAACTAAAGCATTGTTTTTAAAAGCAAAATTGCCATACGTAAAGAATAATAATACTAAAAAATAATTATAATACTCCATTCCCCCCATGGATTTCGCGGAAACTCTCGTCCATCAAACCGCAAAATATTCATCAACTCACCCAAAATCACTGTTCATAATTTTCCGATCTGCCTCCATGATTTAATTCACCTCTTATTGACACAGAAAACCTTGTCTCACCCGTCCATGTGTGACATGAACAAGTCCACCACCACGTGCCACGGAAAGGGGGGTTTGGGGTGGATGAGATAATACGGGAAAACAGGGGAGGGTCGTAATAAGCGGTGATGCATTGCGATTACGCGACCTCTGCTCTATCCTCCTGCCCCCCCTTCACGGAAGGGGATTGTTCTCGAAAAGGGATGGTGGTGGAGATGTTTGCTCACAAGAGGGAGCATCCTCAAAACCTTCCTCTGATAAAAACGACCCCTTTGGGATTAGGGGCGAGCATTATCGGTGGAGGTGTTCGCAAGAACGGCATGATAGAGATGTGGCAGCCCATTTAAATATTTAGTGTCGTAATAAATGGGGATATTTGCGTTCAGTGAATGATCAAAAGGAAATGGTTTTCTATCTTGATCGGGAGATAGGGATGGTTGTTGTTTTTGGTGAACTAGATAAACAGTTGGCATCATAAGGATGGAGAGATGCATTAGCGGTTAAGATTTTCGTGACCGTTTGGTGAATAATTTAAAAAGGGTGGTATTCAAATTGTTCATCTGTTATGAGATACCTTTAACGAAATATGTAGAATATTTCATAATAGTAAATATCTAATGTATTAGTTGACTTCTATCTTATTCCAGAAAATTAACCATTTTTTTAATTGTATCGAAGTATTATCAAGAATTTAGTTATATTGCTTTATACTACAGGGAAACTCTTTAAAGTTAATTTAATAAAGAAAGCGAAATAAATCTGACATATTTGTTGTAACATACGGCTTTATTGGAAATCATCCATTACAATAAGGATCACACAAAAGAAGGAACAAGCAGAACAAAGCATACAGCAAGAACATACAGCAAGACATCAAGACAAGCAGACAAGCAAGACAAGCAGAACATACAGCAAGACATCAATTGACAATAAGTCGGTCTCACACACCACTAAAAGTCAAAGGATAAATAAAGGGGTAGGCACTTTATTTCAGTCTATGAGGTCTCTGGCCTATCAATACAACTGCAAGATTTCTCCTTGGCGCTGAGCCTCCTATTCAGCACTGGACATTTCAAAAAGATGTTCTGAATTCATTGTTACAGCTGTACATATTGGGCAAGTGTTCAAAGCGAGGACAACTATCCTTTTAAGGCGTTCCGCAAGACAATCGTGCCCGGTTCTTAATCGAAAGTTGGCAACAACCTATTTACATGGTTTAGTGTTAAAGATTTTCCACCTGTCTTGTTGAATATTGTTTTGAATATTGTTGAATTTGTTTTTGCCTTCAGATTTAGTTATGGGATTATCCTTCAGTTTCTTAGAAATTTCTCTATGAATATATTTCTTTAAAGATTCTGGTGGAACTTGTTTCTTTTAAATATTTACAAGATTTCCTTTCTTTGCAAATGAATCTGATCACATACTTAAACGTTAAAAAGGACAATTAAAAATAAATGATAAAATATTTTTTTCATTTGATTTTTAAAAAAAATACATTTGATATTAGTTTTTCACATTAATTTTTTTTCCTCACTGTATTAGTAACTATGATTTCTTGCTGAAAACTCATTCGCAAATTTAGTTTATTGCGTGACAGAAAAAAAAAAAGACTCTCAGATGATTAAGTTATCGAACACTTATAGTTTAATACCATTAGTTAATTAATTAAATATTTTATTCTCTTCACTAATGTTTTTTTTTTTTTTTGCTTTGTATAAAAAGCGTAATGAACCCACACAAAAATCAGAACAACATAATAGGCACTACAAAAGAGACAAAAAACTTAAATTTGAGATTCATAATTTCGATCCATTGCAGTGTTTATAAAGCAAGCGCACGCAACACAAACAAAAACTTCGAGGAACATGAAAGCACTTTTAATTGAACTGTATCAACTCTGTTCTTTCGTAAATACAGCCATTCCATTATGTATTCACAAAGACATCAATCTGTCTGCTTCCTATACGAGTAGGTCCATGTAGAAATAATTAGTTTCTTTTGTACTATACATCACAATATTTAGCATTTAAACTGGTATTTTTGTCTCTGAAATTTTATGGAAGGGTTTACAAAAGAAATTTTCGTTATAAAAAGAACTAAACTCAAAAATATTGTAATGAGGATTTTAATATAATGACTAAATTAAACAATCTGTTGAGGGATAAGTTATAAATTATTATCTATGTTATTATTATGTATATGATCTAAGAAAGAAAGAGACTGTCAAAAGTAAAAAAGAAAAAGGAAATTCAAACTGTAAGTTCTGTTTTTGAAAAACTTAAAATTTACTTTCAAAGATCTGTTTTTTTTTTATTAAAAAAATTTATAAAAACTTAAATGTAAAAATGATGCACCATAACATGAGACTTAGTGAACATAAAACACATATAAAACCTAAATGTAATACAAATCAATATTAATAATTTGTAAAAATAACAATTTTAAAGACAAGAACAAAAGACTTTCCAACAAGAAATTTTTCTTTAATAAAAATTTAATATTACTAATTAATTCAATGTTTAATGTTTTCAAATATAGGTTAAGTTTTTTTTTTTTTTATAAGCATAGAGCCGAAAAAACTAGATGGCTTACATTTAAAACACTCAATAACACTATAGTAAGAACAGAAATTGATAAGGGCTAGTAGAAATTTCTTCAGACATAAATTGAAGTTCCTTGAATAATTACAATTTTTATATTCTTAAAATTGTAGAACAATTTTTCAGTTCATTATGTATATAAAATACTGATTGGCTTTAATATAATGACTGATTGCATTTCCATGTTTCATACAAATACATGTGGTTATAAAAAGCGTAATGAAAATAAAAACCAATTCTCAGATAAATTAAGTTCTCGAATACTTAAATTTTAATACCATTATTTAACTAATTAAATATTTTATTCTCTTCACAAATGTTTTTTTCTTTTGATTTTGTATAAAAAGCGTAATGAACCCATGAAAAATCAAAAACAATATAATAGGGACTACAAAAGAGACAAAAAAAAACGTAAATTTGAGATTCATAATTTCGATCCATTGCAGTGTTTACGAAGCAACACAAACAAAAAGCACGAGGAACACGAAAAGCAGTTTTAATTGAACTGTATCAACCCTGTTCTTTCGTAAATACAGCCATCACATTATGTATTCACAAGACATCAATCTGGCTGCTTCGTACGAGCTGCTCCATGTAAAAATAATTACTTTCTTTTGTACTACACACAGAAATATTTAGCATTTAAACTGGTTATTGTCTATGGAACGATTTACAAAAGTATTTTCCCAATAAAAGAAGAAACTAAGCTCAAAAATATTATAATGAGGATTTTAATATGGTGACACAACAATCTACTGAGGGTAAGTTATCAATTATTATCTGTGTTATTGTTATGCATGCGACGTGAGGAAACGACTATGTCAAAAGTAAAAACAAAGATAAAAAGGAAAAAAAAAAAAAAGAAGTTCAGACTGTAAATTCTGTTTTTGAAAAATTTAAAATTTACTTCCAAAGAGCTGATTATTTATTATTTAAATATCTTATAAAAAACCTAAATATGTAAAATGATGTATAACATGAAACTTGTGAACATAAAATCTAAATTTAATACCAAGCAATATCAATAATTTTCAAAAAGTAACAAAAATAATGATTTTTAAGACAAGAAAAAAAAAAAAAAAGAAATTTTTCTGCAATAAGAAATTAAATAAATAATAAATCCAATGTTTAATGTTTTGAAATATAATTTTTTTTTTCATAAACTAGAGCCGAAAAAAATTACATGTTTACATTTAAAATACACCCAGTAACACTACAAAGATACAAATTGGTAAAGGTTAGTCGAAATAACATGATGTCGTACATGAATTGAAATTCTTTGAATAATTAAAATTTTTATATTCACAAAATTATAGGAAATTTTTTTAGTTCATTATGTATATAAATACTGATTAGCTTTATTATAATGACTGATTGTATTTCCATGCTTGATGCTAAATATATTTGGTTATAAAAAGCGTAATGAAACCCCAAAAATTTGTGCAACATAATGGAAACTACAAAAGAGACAAAAAAACTTAAATTTGAGATTCATAATTTCGATCCAATGCAGTGTTTACGAAGCAAAGCGCACGCAACACAAACAAAAACCATGAGGAACACGAAAGCACTTTTAATTGAACTGTATCAGCTCTGTTCTTTCGTAAATACAGCCATTTCATTATGCATTCACAAAGACATCAAACTCTCTGCTTTGTATACGATTTTGGTCCATGTAGAAATAATTGCTTTCTTTTGTACTACCCATCACAATATTTAGCATTTTAAATGGTTTTGTTTTGTTTATGACATTTTATGGAAAGGTTTACAAAAGAGATATTTGTGATAAAAGAAAAACTAAACTCAAAAATATTATAATGAGGATTTAAAAATAAAAGACTAAACTTAATCATCTATTGAGTGTAAGTTATCAATTATTATCTAAGTTATTATTATGGAAAAACTATGACAAAAGTAAAATCAATGCGAAAAAGAAAAAAAAAGGAAATTCAAACTGTAAGTTCCATTCTTGAAAAACATAAAAATTTACGGTCAGAGAGTTAATTTCTTTTTACTTGAAAATTATAAAGTCTTAAATGTATAAAATGATGCACAATATGTGACATAGTGAACATAAACACATATAAAACCTAAATTTAATACAAAGCAATATCAATAATTTGTAAAAAGTAACAAAAATAATAATTTTTTAAGACAAGATGAAAAATATGCAATTTTTTCACTAATAAAGAATTAAATAATAATAAATTCAATGTTTAATGTCTTTGAAATATAGGTTAAGTATTTTTATTAACTTAGAGCCGAAAAAAACTACATGACATACATTTAAAACAACCGATAGCACTACAAAAAACAGAAATTGATAAGATGCTAGATGAAATTTCATCGTATATGAATTGAAGTTCTTTGAGTAATTAAAATTATTATATTTTCGAAATTGTCGAACACTTTTTTCATTCATTACGTATATAAAATACTGATTGGCTTTATTATAATAACTGATTGTATTTCTATGCTTGATGCAAATACATGTGGTCGAATTAGCAATCCCAGCTGGCTGTTTCCTGTTAATTTGATTTCATATAAATACTTTTAGGTAAATAAATATTAGATAAAACGGTCACTCCAAATTACATAGACATGTGATAGATCATAGATGTATTGTCCGTTTTGTTTCTTCTTGAAATAAGTGTTAGTATTATCTTCATATAAGTTTTTCCTATTAAATTAGTAAAGCAGTTAACAATCTTTAATACTTGTTCACTTCTTAGCTGTATAATGTTTGAGCACAAACAAAATCTATCGCATCTTCTAATCTTCCTTGCGGCCTGGTGGCCAATTGGCTAGCGCTCTGTCCTTTGGTACCACATGCTTCAGGTTCAAATTGTGGCGGTGGCATAGATGTTTGTGGGTGGTTCGGAACCCACTTCAAACTGTAGGTACTGGTCTGTTTAGCCCTCATGAGCATAAAATGACCGTAGAACTACAAACCAAACCAAATTACTTTTAAAAAATGTCCAAAAAAAAGTATTATTTCCTGTAAAATTTATTTATATCTTTGAGATTTAGTAGATTTTAAAGGGTTGAAAAATATTTTCAGAAGTAATAAAACTCCATAACCAAAGTCGTACTGAAAGTTCCTATGTCATTGACAGTAATGTACCTTAAATCATCTGGGTGTGAACCCCAGTTACAAATTCTTCTTACAGCACACATGCGATCCATAATGTATTCTGGGTAATTCTGAATCTGTTATGTTGACGTTGCTGACACCATGCCACTCGAAACCAAACAATTTATTTGTTTCGACTCCGAAAAAAAAAAAAAAACCTGCTATTTTTATTCAAAAAAATTATCTAGTTTTCATTTTTCGAAAACAATCTATCTATCTCATAAAAACTGTAACATACTCCTTTTCATTTCAAAACTAAACGTCAGATGTCTTTTTACACAACGTGAAATTGCATGCAATGGGGAATGCTGCAGCATTATCAGCTAATTCGTCTGCTATGAAAAAAATAAATTGCTTTAATTTTTCTTCAATTAAGAAACAGAGAAAGCATTTTAAATAATTAAACCCAATGAAGGGACATCTCAACTCGAAACCAAACGACATCTAAAGGCAAAGAAAAGAAAGCATTCTTTTTGTTGTTTCGAAGCAGTATTCTTTTGTTAATAACGGAAAATGAAGAAATTTGGAAAAAGGCTGCATTTTTAAATACTTTCTTCTTTTCTTTCTCTTCTTCTTTTTTTTTATATTTAATATTAAAAAAAAATATCTGAAGTTTTCCAGGTATCGTGTTGAGTTTATTTTATTTGTTCCCGACGAAGAAATTTTCTTTTTCGACTCTCTGAATATCTCGTTATGCCGACTACGTTGCATTAATATTTCAAGAACTCTGCAATTCTTTCGTTAGGAAAGCAAGAAGAGGTGGAAAAAAATATGATAGGAACATGTTTTTTTTTTTTTTTTTTTTTTTTTAGAAATGAAGTAAGACTTTCAGATCTTAGATGAGATGTAAAAAAAAATGTTTTTTTTGCTGAAAATAAACAACTTTTGGTGTTTTTATGAAGAAAATAAGAAAGAGAGTAGAGTTTCATCTGATTATATTGATTCAAACTCAAGTGTAGCTTTTTTTTTTTTTTGTTGTTATTTTCAATTTAATTAAAAATATTTTCGTAGAATGTATTCTATTTGAAAATTTAAAAAAAAAAAAAGAAGATATTTAGATAAATTAGTATTTTAAAATCTTCTTTTGATATTAATTATAATTAAAATACGTTATTTTCTTTTACATTTAATCATTAAAACTATTCACTAACTAAATAATTTTTGTTTGCAAAATTTATTTTAATTATTAAAATGTGACAGTTAAGAAATTAAATTATTAGATTCGTGAACCTATAATATTATATAAAAAAAAAATTAAGTTTAAAATATTTAAAAACATCTGCTTTTAAAATGTATTATTTTTAAAAGTACAAATGCATTGTCAAATTTTTTAATTAGTACTTACTTATGATAAGAATAATATTGTCTTTTAATTAATTTTAAATGAACTAACTATTATTGGTTGCAGATTAATTATATTTAGAAATGATTTATTTTTTGTCATAAAAAAAACCCCACTGTCAAAAAATAACTTAATTTTATTATAAATTAAATATATTTTTGTTTGATTAACGTTATTTTCAATTTAATTAAAATGTATTCTATTTGAAAATTTAACAAAAAACATTATTTTAAAATCAACGTAAATTAGATTTTAAAATCTTCTTTTTGGTATCAATTATAATTAAAATACGTTATTTTCTTTTAACTTTTAATTATTAAAACAATTCACTAACTAAAACAATTTTTGTTTGCAATATTTATTTTAATTATTAAAATGTGACAATTAAGAAATTAAATTATTGCAATCGTGAACCTACAATATTATATAAAAATTATGTTTAAAAATATTTAAAACCAATAAATTTTAAGTCTATATTTTTAAAATTTATTATTAATTAAAAAATACAAATGCAATGTCAAATTGTTAAGTTAGTACTTACCTTTGATAGAAATTATATTATCTTTTAATTAATTTTAAATAAATTAATCAATGTTGGTTACTAAATAATTATTTTTAAAAACGATTTATTTCCTCATAAAACTCATTGCCAAAATAATTTAATTTTTATCACAAATTAAATGTCTTTTTATTTTAGCGACATAAAAAAGAAGATAATACTATTACTAACAAACCTAAAACAAAATTTATCATCTTTTTAAAAATGGTTATTTCATTATTTAATCATCTTAAATCAAATTAAAACACTTCCTAGATATATTGATTGAAACTAATATAATATAAATTGTTTTATTTATTATTGCAAAGTATATATATATATATTTATATATAATAAATCACATAAAATTAAGATGAAATAAATAGTAGGAATTAAAAATGCAAGGATATAAAAGAAAATTTGTCATTCTTAATATACATTTGTCATATCTTAATACATTTTTATCTTTAATTCTGGGATTTTATCTATTAACTTGATATGAAAAAAATTATTTTTAAATTACTAAATTGTTAATTTATTAATAGAATATCAAAAATAAAAAGGAATTAAAAATACAACTTTATATATATTAAAATTTTAATAACAATAAAAGCATTTTAATTAAAAATTCTAATTTTTTAAAAATAAAAATTGTAATATAGTATTGATTATAGGATTCAAATTGATTTTAGTGATTGTTTTTTCTTTTCTTTATTTTTAACAACGCATTTTTTCAACATAAAAAAAAAAAAAAAATGAAAACCCCAAGAAATGAATCTAAACTTCTAAATCACTTGAATTTTAATTTTAAATTATTTCAATTAATGTTTTAATTTAAATTTTCTGCTGAAGTTAGTTCTAATGATGTTAAGAAATCATGATCATCAGATCATGGTGAGTATCTTAAAAACATGAAACGCTGTAATGCAATATTCATATTCATATTGCTTGATATTCAATTTTTCAACAATGCAATCAATTCTTTAGATACGGTTAATTTAAGTCCAATCCTTATTTTTAAATACGTTAAATTTTAAAAATTTAACCTATTCAGAAAATTAAATTGAAAAAAAGCGATATGATCTTAAATATTTAGATTCTAGACATAATATGAAGGAGACTAGGAGATTATGATTTCTATGTGCTCAGAATAAACATACTTAATTTACTCTAACAATCAATCAGTTTATATCTGTTATATATATATATATATATACTAAATTTACAAACAAATTAATATTTTATAAAATAAAAATTTCAATTTTTTAAAAATATTTATTTAAATTAATAAAATTATTTAATGTTTTATAAAATTAAAAATTTATTAAAATTTAAATTAATGTAATTAATTTAGCTAAAAATAAAAATTTGTTTAGTTGTTTTTAAAATAAAAATTTAATTTAAAAAAAATGTGCTTAAATCAATATTTTATAAAATGAATAATGTTTTTAAAATAAAAATTTAAAAACAGCTAAACAAATTTTGCGTGATTCTCCAAAATTGCGAAGAGATTTTAGCATCTTTTAGGAAATCATGAATAAAGGATAAATTTAAACATTCAATAATATAGAGAAGACCATAATAATAATTCTACATGATTCTCCTCCTATAAAAACGATAAGATTCGGTTTACAATATAAAAAGAATTCAATCAATCAACTATATTTGTGGAACGTCAAAGGAAAAAAAGAAAAACAGACCCCCTCCCTCCAAAAAAATTCTCTTCCAGAAAAACAAACAGTAAATCCCCCCCAAAAAAAGGACAAATCTTCAATCGAACCATCCTGGGTCTCCCAATTTGTGTAGGGAGGCATTGTTGGTGGGGAAACGTAAAGATTAGCCTTTCTTCCCCACCCTTTCCTTAATTGCGGCAGGGTGTTTCGTGATTAAGTAGCGGTGGTTACAACACTACCCCTCTCTCTCGCTCTTTGCAAGTTCTGTTTCCGCTCCTTTTCTACCCTGCTCCTTTTCTTTTGTTTGTTCTTCCTCTCTGTTCTCTTTCCGCTGTTTGTTTAGAGTGAGGGAGTTTTTCTCGGTGGATGGTCAAATTTAAAAGGATTACAACACTTGGGAGCCTCATGCAGCATGATACAGAAACGAGCTTGAAATTATTTTCGGATATGGATCTTCTGAAAAGATATAACTAAAATTCGGTAAAAATAATCAATTAATTAACCCAAAAAATTGAAAGAAGCTTTTTATTTTTTGTAATATAATTTCTAAATTACAAAACAATATCGATAAGCAATAATTTTGGGTCATACATGTTGTTCTAAAAATCAAAATGTATTGTTACCCTCTCAGTTCTTGCACATGACAACATATGAAATGCAAATTTGTTTCACTTTCATTTGTTTTAAAAGAAACTGGCAGATAAGACATGGTGTTGTGCAAGCTTACTGAAATGAAATTAAAAATAAAACATTGAAAAAAAGAAAACATGAGAAATGAAAAAAAAAAATTAACATAATAAACATAATATGATAATAGCACGATAAACATGAGAAAATTAAAAAAAAACATTTTTAATTTTACTAAATTTTATTAAGAAAAAAATATCTAAGCATAAGGAAAAAGTTGGTGACTTAAACTAGCATAAATTAGCTAAATAAACCTTCATTATACTTTAAGATTTCACAAAAATGTCAATTTTAATCTGTTAAAAATCTATGACATTTTATGTGTATGAAAAAAATGACATATATACACAATATAGTATATACGCTACTAGATTTTTAAGATGTGGTAACAGATTAAAGATGAGAAGTTTTTTTTTCTTTTTCTGATGCAGCTGGCAAACACTTAAACAGCTTGGTCTTGATGCCTTAAGGCAAGCGCTGCACAAACGTTACTTTGCATTTGGGGCGCGTTAACTAAAAATAAGCCACGGACGCGGAGTAACAATGCCCCCGCAACACTTACGATCCAGAAGACCTACGGTTTAAAAGTGGATTCCGCACCACTACAAACATCCATGGCAAATCGCCGGGAAACCCGAAACCTGTGGTAATGAGCTCTAGCCATTCAGGCCCACAAGTTGGAGAATATGTATATTGTATATATATACATAGATGGATTCAGTCTTTGAGTATAGCGATGACCTCAGAACTGGGGATTTGAGTAATTCATCTTGCAAATTAGATGAAAAGCCAGTTCTTATAATAAAACCCGTATCTGCTTTTTTTTTTTTTTTTTTTGCTAAATTTATAAAAATTAATATTTTCATTTACTTGATAAAAATGCTTAAAAATGCAGTTTCGAAGTGATAAACGAAAAACCACATAATTCTTTTCTGAAGTAACAATATTCCAAATACAGGAGCAAATTATTTAATCTTTGAAAAATAAAGCACAAATTTTAAATTGTATAACGTTTACTAAATATCTTTCGAGATAAAATAATCCAAATTATTTATGTGCTATGAATTAGTGCACATATTAAACTGATTAAATCGTTAAAAAAATAATCATATATTGAGTTTCAATAGAAGAAACATGCAAAGATTATATTATGATGCAGAGAAGAAAATAATTCTTAAAGTCCCACATTAATTACCACTTAGAGAAATAAAAATAACTTAGAAAATTTTTTATTTTTTAGTATATGCATTTTATTTGATGTGATTATTTCTAAAATAATATTAATTAATTTAATTTTTGATGTGATTATTTCTAAAAATTAATTTAATTTATAACATGATTATTTTCTTAAGATTATAAAATTAATTTAATTTTTAACAAGACTATTTCAAAAAATTATCTAAATTAATTTGTTTTGAAGTGATTATTTTTAAAATTATGTAAATTAATTTAATTTTTAATCTACTATTTCTAAAATTATATAAACTAATTCAATTTTAATGTGATTATTTCTAAAATTATATAAATTAATTTAATTTTTGACGTTTATTTCTTAAAAAAATTATATAAATTAATTAAATTTTTGACTTGACTATTTCTTAAAAATTGTTTACATTTATTTAATTTTTGATGTAATTATTTCTTAAAATTATATAAATTAATTCAATTTTTGATGTGATTATTTCTAAAATTATATAAAAATTAATTTAATTTTTGATGTGATTATTTTCTAAAATCATATAAATTAAATCAATTTTTGACTTGACTATTTCTAAAATTGTTTACATTTATTTAATTTTGATGTAATTATTTCTAAAATTATATAAATCAATTCAATTTTTGATGTAATTATTTCTTAAAATTATATAAATTAATTCAGTACGATGTGACTGATTTCTAAAATTATATATATTAATTTAATCTTTGACGTGATTATTTCTAAAATTAATTGGTACGATGTGATTACTTATAAAATTATATAATTAATTTGATTTTTGATGTGATTATTTCTAAAATTATATAAATTAATTTACTGTTTCATGTGGCAGTTTCTAAAATTATATAAATTAATTTATTTTTAACGTGATTATTTCTAAAAATTATATAAATTAATTTAATTTTCGGAAAGTAAAAGGGTATTGCTCATTGAAACGCTGATATGCTTAGAAAATGGAAAAGAATATTACAGAATATTTCTCCATAGAATTTAAATTTCACAGCATATACAGATATTATTAATTAAACTTAAAAAGACAAGTTCATATTCAGGTTAATGTAGGAAGTTGTTCCTATGTTCAAATGCATTACGATATCCATCTGAATGTTAAAACATAATTTTATCTGGCCATATTGAATGATAATTACAATGTTAAATCCAAAATGCTTTCGAACGCAGTACATAATGGTTTAAGACTTAGCCTGAAGGATTAACCATCTTAAATTTCCATTTACTCAAACATTATAGAGAAGCTAAAAATTTATTAACCCCATTCTCCCAAAATCCATTTAACAGGATTAGGCGTATTATTTTGCACCATTGGCGCCATTTTCGTAATTCAACCAGGAAAGTTATAATACGAATTTAGGTTGCAGATGCGTATCACATATTTTAAACTTGGCTGGGAAAACGTATTAAAAGATCGCCAACTCTATTCAGAGAATTCAAATAAGTATTTATATATAGTATTTTCTGCAATCAGAATCTGTTGGTGTAAAAGTACTTATACAGAAATTGGTAAAGCTCATTAAGAAAGTCAATAATTTAATTAAATCAAAACTGAAATAGAATGAATTTCTTTTTAATTCTTGGTATTATTTTCAAGTGACGAAAATTTTGGCATGGGATATCCGCTACTAAAAGGAAGTTGTTGCCATCCAGTATTCAATTCGAAGTAACAATGGTTAACCATGGATGTTTGCAATACTGCATCCACCATGGGGATAGAGCCAGCCACCTGAATGGTCGAATGTCTTGTAATCTGGCGCTCCGTGCCATAGGTTTCGGCTTCGTGACCCGGTGGCCATGGATGGTCATATGACCTGAAGTGTTACAGAGCCCAAACAGACTTCTTTTTTCTTCACCCACATCATTCCCAATTGTAAAGGCAACTGTGCCCACAAATGAGCGATGCAATTCAGTTCACAGGCACAGTGTATGTGGTGTGGAATAGTAGAGTACTGCATCCACCATGGGGCTGGAGTTTCAGTGTCCTAGCTCTTTATAGCACTCGGTGCCATGGACGTTCGCAAGAGGGTTCAGAACCCACTTTGGTCAGGCTGTCCCAATCTCAAATGACCGTAGAGCGTCACAGAGTTCAACTCAGACTTCTTCTCACCCACATTATTCTTAAACTGTATAGGAGCAACTCAGCCCTAAGCATAGTGATGTGGTATTTTGTAATAGTATACTGCATCCACTCACTACCACGTGCTCATTCCCAATGTAGACATGAAATATTTGCATTGCTTCTGCTATGAGATTGCCGAATTATGCACACTTAATATCTAATGTCTGAAATAAATTTTCAAGCGAATGAAACCCCTCCTTATGACTATTAGATAATGTTAAAAAAATATATTAGAGAAGCTTTTTTGCATGTTTATTGTCCGATGCTTCTTTTCTTCCCAGCGCGCATGCTCATAGGAATAGCCTCAATAGCAGTATTACAGATATGCATACGCAATAGGGTACAATGTTCCCTGCGAGCCTGCGCGGGTAGGAAGAAAATATCGGAC